>VDFB02168118.1:223435467-223689619 GCA_007258455.2 Sequoia sempervirens
CCTGAAACTTGCCAAAATTAGAAAATTTCAAGCACGTTATTGACTTCGAGACCTTTCCAACGGTTCAAACGGTTCATGAATCGAGTCCCGGATCAAAAGTTATGGCCCTGGGAAGTTGGCGCACTTTCTAGAAGATACAATTGCAAATGCTCTTTTGAAATTTGAACTTCATGTTGTAAATTTTGGTGCCAAACTTCCTAAACTCAAATTTGAATGTTGTTTTGGCTCCAAACTAATGAGGAGCTCTATTTATGGGTGGGTTTCTAATTTTGGGTAACTTTTTTTGGGGACAAGCTCGCATATTGTGAAAGGGTTATTCTGTAGTTGTCTGTAACTTGCATGTGTTGTAGAACTTGGGGATTTGAGATCCTCTACATGTAAGAAGCTCCATTTTCTAAATAATCAAATTATTCTCTTATTTGTGGGTTATTTTCTAAGTCTTGGGCTATGCCCTCATCAAAATACATCTATTCCATCATGGAAAATTTGAAATCAAATCAAATTTGAGATCCTCATGAGACAACATATCCACAAAGAAACAATTATGAGAACAACACTAAACAATATAATCCATCTATCACTTAGTGGAGTCAAAAACCAACTCTTGTAATAATCCATCTACCATTAAATTCAAAAAGAAACCTGAATTCTACTTGTAAAAATTATTCTTCATGAAACCTTACCGAAAACTAGAAACAAACTTTTTTTGGGTGACACAAAATTATGCATGGACTCGAATGCTCCTACATCAGACACGCCGGGTAAGAAATTTGTGAGCATGGGCTCACAAAGGTGAAGCTGAGTGGTAGAACCACCCTTTGAGATTGCACACAACCTCTAGCGAACTTCATCGTTGATAGCCTAACCTCCTCCACCAATTAGCATGACCTCCTCTGCCATGTATTCTTCCTCTTCTTCTCTCTATACCCTTTTTTGGAATGTCTTCTTGAAAATTCTATCCTTGCAACTTCCATGCTACAATCATACCTTGATCTCACAAAGATTCCACTTTTTTTGGTATAATCTGCCATCAAACAACACTTTCTTATGTGCTTTTAGCTCTCAATCGTTCAAGACTTTGCTCACCTACAATGATACTTTTGATCTTCTCACTGGTGCTTCCAATTCTAAGCCTTCTATCCCTCAACCTCTAGGACTCTCTAGATCTACAATAGTACTTTTGGACTTCACTTGCAGTTCTACTATCAACAGGTTTCTTCAGAAGCTGCCTCATGTTTGGTGATCTACTTGTGCCCCAAAACCTCTACTCACTTCCTTCTTCATTCATAAGTCTTGGTGCAAACCACCTCTCTCTCGATGCTCTATCGACATGATCATAACCACCTACTCTGATACCACTTGATGAAGAAGCAACTCAAAACTCCCATTCAACCCATAAAATTTAGATTACAAAGACTCCATGACTAATAAACTCTAAATTGACAGCTACATGTGTCGATTTTAAGATTGATTACAATTAACACAAAAAACTTAGATTTGAAAACAATTCAAAATGACTTTTATTTACTCAGGATTTCATGAAAGTTACATTACCCATATCAAACAGTTCCATTGTCTCTCTAACTCTTCCACTTCCTTTACTCTGCCTCCATCACACAAATTCTCAGTAACATGGATTGACCCATTGTTAGCCATCATTGTCTCTACTTTTATAACCATTTTCTATGGTTTTAGTTGCCCCTCTACTCTAGTTGACCTTCCCCTTCTATGGCACTGCTCTACTTCTCACTATAGCCCATGGTTCTGCACTCCCCATGTGCAACTTCCTTCATGCACAAATTCATTCATCTGATATGTCTTTTCCTCCATTTGAGTCAGCCCTTGTCTCATCTTTCAATGTGTTTAAATCTCCAATACTTTCTTTGAACCAGCGGCCTCTTCACTTTCATTCCAGGGTATGTGCAGGATCATGATGGGCCAAAAAGTGGCAATATGATGGGTGTTTTTAGGGTATGTGGCTGACAAATTTTTTTTACCCAAAATTGATGGAATGAAAAGGGTTTTTAAAGGAGATTCTTAGCTTTCTAGCAATACAAATTATGCTTTACTTTGAATTTAATAAATAATTATTATTTACTTTCTATTTGAATTACGATTAAAGTCTTGATTGATAGGTTGATTAAAAAACATCTATAGCTTTCAAACGGTATCATATTTTTTCAATCCAAAATATCTATCACATTCTATGCTTCGTATACTAGAGGATTAAAAAAGAAAATCTGAATTTCATGAAGTTTTGACCAAGTTAAGGTGGTTATACATACGAGTTTTTTGTATTTTTTAAAAGTTGTAATAAAAAATACATAATTAAATATTTACTTGGAAAAAAATTATAAAAAAATATGCATCACATCTAGACATGAGTCCTCTACATTCTAAAATCTTATAAAAAAATATTATCATTTTCATGTGGTTAGGGTAGACACACTTATTTTTTTTCCTGAAATTTAAGTACTACTGCACTGAAATTTCAAATTTTCACCAAATAGATTTAAAAAAAAAAACCCTAGTAGTTTAGAAACTACATTCAATTTTCTACAGATTCTATTCTTACATATTTTTGAAATAATATATATAACTTAATCAAATTTTTACGTCAAGTTGTGTAACTCTAATTTTTTTTATTTTTTGCCACTTAAAGAATTTTTTTTTATTTTTTTGCCACTTAAAGGCTTGTTTTTTCCATGATGATCCTTCACATACCCTCCATCGACCTTTGTTTGATTGCATTTGAGTCTAAACTTTTGTGTCAGCATCATCCACTTAGTTTTTCATTTTAAATACTTTAAACTATCTTTCTTCCATTCTAAATGTAGCTACCCTCTTTCAATACATTTCTCTTTGTTTTTAGCTTAAACTCTTTCTTCACATACATCCTATCCTCTTATTTTCTCCTACGTTCTTTTTTCACCATTCTTTGTTCTTTATGTTGGTGATTTGTCCATGGTTTGGGAATTTTGTTTTGCTTTGCATTATTTGTTTCCCTTCTTAGGTGACTGATTTCCTTGTATTCTCTTATTTTCCCTATTCAAGTAGTTGTGTCGCTTCTACTCTCCTCAATCACCACCATCCATCTTACCTGTAATGCTATACTTCAAGAATGTTTTTGGATGTGGGAAGATGAAAGGCCATCGTCTTCAGTTTTTGAATCTCCCACCTTAATAACTCCTCTCAAGTGCTTGGAATTCATTGGAAAGCATTTAATAAAAATCATAATTGCAAACAAATATATTTTTTCCATCATGACAAATTTGAAACCAAATCAAATTGGAGATCTTCATGAGATGACATATTCACAAAGAAACAATTACAAGGACAACACTAAACAACATAATCCATCTATCGCTCAATGGAGTTGGAAACCAACTCTCACAATAAACCATCTTCCATTAAATTCAAAAAGCAACCTAAATTTTTCCTATAAAAATGATTCTTCATGAAACCTTACCAAAAACTATAAAAAAAATTTGGATGACGTAGGATTATGTGTGGACCTGAATGCTCCTGCATCAAGACCTTAGAAGGAGTAAGTAGAGCCCTGCAAAATTTAATTATGCTAAGATCTATAGAAATCATAATGAATTTCAAATCATTGTGTCTAGTTCATAACTTATTCAATTGATTTTGAAGCTGTATTTCTAGTTCAAAACATGTCGGCTTAAATTTATGCAGTTCTGCCAATTCCCAATTTATGTGTAAAGCTAATGTCATGCCATTATGTATTAAATAAAAAAATTAAGGGCTAAGTGTTGGGGCACAGAGTATCCGATGATGAATTAAAGAATTGACTTGGAAGATTATCTCATAAGGAAGATTATCACTCTCTAGAGAACTAATATTCAGCACCATTTGTGGTAAGCGTGAAAATGAATTGCCACATTATAAAGTATAATTCACTTTAATATTATTGAAACCAAGAATATGTTACTATTCAATTTCAAGCTTATAAGAACCACATATGTGAATTAAGTACAAGCTCCCTCATATGTGTAATAAAAGGTTACCGTTCAACCTTGCAACAACAACAAAATCATTCTTCCTTGAAATTTTATTACCATGTCAATATTGTGCATATAAAATGGTATATAGAGAATATGTGATAGGCTATATGTTTGGACACTAGAAATAGATATACAATGGATAAATCAGGTGAAACTATGCATTTTACATGACTTATGTCACATCCTAACATTGGTTTTTTAACCACTAGGAGACGAAAAATAAAATGATTAGGATAAAATCTCATAATACAAATGCATCTAACAAAGGGGGTTCTACAATGTGGAAATTAAACATACCTGAAAGAGAATAACCTATCTCCCAATTTCATTCAAGATGTATGTATGGCTCTAAATGATGTCTTGAAAATTAAACTCCAACTTATATTCCACCCCACTTTCAATAACAACAAATTTAACAATTTTTCTTTTAGTGCAAACTCATAAACAACATCAATTGCAAACAACTTCATTCTACGAATTGAGTAAGTAAAACTAATGAATTTTCAAAGATTGAAGGGAAAGAAGAAAAAAATACAAATTGGCCAAATGTGTAAATAGTAAGCAAATGAAGCAATGTCTAAAAAAAAACTAGGAGGGGTCATGTAGGGTTCATGTTAGATCTTTTTGTACCATACCTATTTATCAGGCCTTTCTCTCAGGAAATTGAGAAAAATTCTCAAAAGATCTAAATCTATGAGTGTCTCCAATATTAGGAAGCTACTAATGGTATCAAAATTTGTTGAATCCTTTTAATTTTTCATATTTTATAAGCATTGCTATTGCTTTTTGGAAACACCAAAGTTCTAATGAAAATTGGATCAGTAAGTAGTACTTAAATCTATTTAAATATTTCATAATTTAAGGTCATTCTACTTGTAAATATAATTCACACTATAAGATCAAAACAAGAATTTCACATGGGAAACAATGATATTCCCATTTTGTTAAACAGTTTGTAGTGGATAAGTGGAATTTTTTCTTCCTCTTAGATAGAACTTAATACACACCAAAATGTTGAAGCAATGTTCTCGTTTTGTGAAATATTTTATATTAAATAAGTGGATTGAGTTCCTACTATAAAATAGTTAGAACTTGTGTTACATGAGGATGTATCCCCTGCCCAAAAACCCACTATCCCTATCCCCAGCCATCCTTGGGATGGGGGGATGCAAAGGGGACATCCCCAACCATCCAAAAAATAGCCTAGTTAGTAGGAAATGGGAGGAAATGTCCCCTTCCCTTTGGGGACAGTTCCCCATCCCCAATACAAATGGGAGATGTTGGAAACATCCCCCATTGTACTAGGGACAACTAGCCATCCCTCATAGATAGGGAGCCTCCTGGGTTATAAAATATTTTAAAATATGATATTATTATTATTTTTTCCTCCTTTCTATGGTCATGTGGGGCCCACTAACTCTCCCAAACCTAAAATGTTTGCATAAATGACAAAAAAAAGTTTTTAAAAAATATGATTCATTTTCAATATTCATTTACATAGCCTAGTCACATGACAATAGAAGAAAAATGTGTCTCTTAGATCTCTCTCTCTCAAGCAACTCAAACTATGATCAAGGGACTCAAACTATGTTGAAAGTCAAACATAAACCATTTTAATATTTTATTAAATATTTTTTACTAGATTTGTTGGGATACCATTGGATGATCCACTCTTGCCAAATGATGATAGTGACTTAGATAGTTTTGAATCGTTGGATATTCATAGCCTGAATGAAAATTAATTTCATAGACTATTGTATTTAATATTTTGAAGCCTCACATAAATGAGAACTTCTAGTAGCTCTTAGAGGTAACAAAATTTGAATTATATTTTTGGTTGTTAAATGTATATGGTCCTACTTCCACTATAGATAAGAAGACACTGTGGGATGAAATCACAAGGAAAATAGGTGTATTACGTAATGGGAAGGTTGTGCTAGCAGGGGATTTTAATACAATAGCCTCTTCGCAAGAAAAGAGTGGTGGGATAAGTCCACCAATCAAAGTAATGAAATTTTTCAGTATGTTCATTATCACTAATGCATTAAAAGATATTGTACCAATTAAGGGTAAATTTACTTGGAAAAACAAGAGGAAGGGTTTTCTTCAGATAACTGAAAGATTGGATAGGTTCTTGGTCACATCTAATTGGTTTGCATCACCTAATAAACTAGCTTCTACAATTTTTCCATATCCTGGTTTTGATCATTATGCAATATGTCTTAGTATCTAAAATATCATTGTTCCAAAAGGTAATTCCTCTTTTAAGTTTAAGATTATGTAGTTCAAACATCCATAGTTCATGGACCTTCTAAAGTAGTGGTGGATAATTTCTCCATATGAACAAGGTACTATGATGTTTCAATTGCACAGTGAGCTAAATCATATGAAACAACAAATAAGATGTTGGAATAAACAAGTTTTTTAGAATATCTCTCAACAAAAAGATTTAGTATTTAAAGAGCTAACATCAGTTCATGAGAAAATAAGCCAAATTGGGTTAAATATTGCTCTTTATGATAAACAGAAAAGGTTACAAGAAGAATGGGAGGAGTTATGTGCATGGGAAGAAGTTTATTGGAGGAAAAATTATCATGAACTATGGTTAAGAGAAGGGGATCGCAACACAAAATTTTCCATGCCTCTGTGCAGATAAAGAAGGCAACAAAATCAATTCAAGAAATTCAAGAATTGTCTACAAGAAATTGGCTCACAAGGGATGAAGATATTAACAAGGAAGGTGCTAAGTTTTTCTCTAAGCTACTATCAAACCCCCAGAACAAAAGTGATAAAAGGTTAAATGATGAAAACAAATTGCTTGATGTAATTCGTAATCCTATCAGTGATGATGATAATGCTTCCATCTTGATACCTTTCACTATAGAGGAGTTGAAGAGTGTAGTATTCTCTTTTTCCTAAGATAAATCCCTAGGACCTAATGGATTCACGGTCTTATTTTTCCAAAAAGTTGGTATTTTTTGTGTTACAAGCTTCTCTGGGCATTGGAAGAGTCTAGGAGGATAGGGACAATTTTCAGGAAATTTAATGTAACCAATATTGTAATTTTACCAAAGGTAAAAGAGCCTAAAAATTTTGCATAATATAGGCCTATTTCGTTGTGTGACATAGTTTATAAGTTCTTTACCAAGGAAATTTATTTATGATTGTAGCCTCTCATACAAAAGATTATCTCTCAGGAGCAAGGAGGTTTTGTTCCAGGAAGGGAGAATTTTGAGGGGGCAATAGTTGCACATGAAGCTCTTCACATAATAACCACACTAAAGATGACTTCTTTCATTTTCAAATTAGACATGATGAAAGTTTATGACAAGGTAGACTGGAATTTCCTCAATAAAGTGCTTGCAAAGTTTGGTTTTTTCTCAAAGTGGCAAAGATGGATATTGTCTTGTTTATCTGGCCCAAAGTTCTTAGTTATTATCAATGGGATTCCTACAGTTTTTTTTAGTGTAACATAGGGGGTTAGGAAAGGGGATCCATTATCACCTTTTTTTTTCATCATTATGGCAGAGGCTTTATGTATATTTATCCTTCTAAAGCACAATCATGGTTTATGGCATGGAGTTAAGCTATCAAATTTTGATATCTCAATCACACACTCTCTCTTTGCAGATGACACTCTTCTTTTTGGTAAGGCCACATTGGATGAATTACCCTTCTCTGGATACATAGAGAAAGAACATCTTCAACACATGTTTAAGGTAGACTATCCACCAGTTTTCAATTGTGTCAAAACAATGATAGGAGAGGAGGTTTTGCATACTAGTTTGCAATGCATAATATTTCCAGTGAATCTTCTTTTGATATTTCTTTGCAATTCAATGGATTTGCTTCAAAATTACAACTCTCTCTAGTTTGTGGTTAGCAAAGTAGTGAAAGTAGAGTACTTGCAAGATGGATCTTTACTATAGAGCGTTCAGTATTCTGATTTCACAAAGGGTGAAGGGTTTGTTGGGGGATTATTTCCTAGACATTACCTCCTTCATAAGACGAGATACATGGACACCTATGAAGCAATGGAGCTTTCCCTACTCAAAGGTTCATCGATCTATCTGTATATAGCTCTAAATAGGTATCATTTTGAATTTGACAGGGAGGAAATTGATAACTTTAAAAGAAATTTCCATGCTCTTTCATTCCTCTTGTCTCATGAGTGCATCCCAGGTCTACAAGAGATCGTTGCTCCTAATCGTCAGGTCAATAGGGTTAATGTTCAAATTCTAGACATTAATATCACATTCCACTCTTAGGCTCAAGCTGCAAGCCAAGTGAAGATGATAGCCCTTGAGGGTCAGGGAGAGAACTTGGTCAACTTGGAAAATAGGGGTGTTTAGTTTACTATTTTGAAAATATTTTTTTGATGAAACTATTTATATAAGTATATGTGAAAATATTTAGTCAGAATGGTAGGGTTTGATATGTGGTTATGTGTAGAATCATCATGCAAGAAACAGGTCCTTAAGTGGCAAAAAATTTAGAAAAATCAGAGTTAGGAAACTTGACATAAAAATTTGAATAAGTTATCTATATTCTTTCAAAAATATGTAAGAATAGAATCTGTAGAAAATTGAATGTAGTTTCTAAACTACTAGGTTTTTTTAAAAAAATCTATTTGGTGAAAATTTGAAATTTCAATGCGAGTACTTAAATTTCAGGGAAAAAATAAGAAGTAGGTGTCTATCCAAGCACCCTGACCACAATAAAATGATAATATTTTTTTATAAGATTTTACATATAAACAGAGGACTCATGTCCAGATGTGATGCAAAAATTTTTGTAATTTTTTTTCAAGTAAATAATTAATTATGAGCTTTTTATTACAAATTTTTAAAAATATAAAAACTCGTATGTCTGACCACCTTAACTTGGTCAAAACTTCATGAAATTCAATTCTTTTTTTTTTAATCCTATAGTATGCAAAGCATAGAATGTGATGCATCTTTTAGATTCAAAAAAATTGATATCATTTGAAAGCTATAGATGTTTTTCAATCATCCTATCAATCAAGACTTTAGTCATAAATTAAATAGAAAATGAATAATAATTATTTATTAAATTCAAACTAAAGCATAATTTATATTGGTGGAAAGTTGAGAATCTCCTTAAAAAACCCTTTTTGTTTCATAAATTTTTGGTAAAAAGAAATTTGTCAGCCACATACCCTATGCATACCCATCATATCACCACTTTTTGGGCCATCATGATCCTGCACATACCCATGTAAAGGTTTGGGTAGTAGAATTTTGGATAAGGGACACAATAGTTATCAGGGTGGTTGAGTTTGCTATGTATAGTCCTTTGATATAAATTTTGTATAGGGGATGTAGTTGTTATTTGTGCTTTCAGATCAGCTAGGCTACTTATCTTTTTTGCAAGACCTTATTTTAGTCATAACTCTATATATATTTATCTATGATAATCTGTTAATATAATTACATACATCTTTCCTTTTGCAAAAAAAAAGAAGGATTTTCATGTTTGAACTTTGAGGCTTCTAGATACATGTTTGAGACATTTGGATATTTATAGACCATGGTTTTATTGATGTTTGATACTATTGTGATAAATTTCATAATGCTTTAATGACATTTCTTATGATTTTATAGTACTACTCTCACGACTTATTTACATATTCATATTGTTGATAACAATTATTAATTTATTAACATATATCTCTCTCTTTCCTTCTCTCTCTCTATAATATATTAATAAATTTTGAAAAATTCATATATATATAGTATGTCATTGTCCACTACCATCCCCTAAAAATTCCCCCCTAGGAAATATCCTGGAAATGCATCCCCCATCATCTCACCATCCATGTCCTCGAAGCACCGTGGAACATAGGTTAGAGCCTATATTTTCTTTGGGATTCCTTATGTAATTATATCTTTTGGATCATGTGGAATAACAACTGATATGTTTCTTTACTCAGATTAATTATTTTATAGGTGGTCAAGACACTAAGGTCATCATGAAGGTTCTCATATTGGCTAGTGGTTTTAGGACTCATTTGTGTCCCTTGACTTTGACTATCCTTGTGGAATTTGCAAATAAACCAATGATCTTGCATCAGGTTTGGTTCATATACTCTTTTCAGTCTAATTGGTAAAATATTTTTACATCGCTTATGACAATACTAGTGAATTGAACTAAAATTTTTGATGAAATAAAAGCACTCAAAGCTATTGGTGTTGATGAGGTTGTACCAGCCATCAATTATCAACCTGGCTAGATTGTAGGTTTCCTTTTCTCATAACTAGATCTTCAATTCTATAAAGACTATACCATGATAAAAATGAAGGTTTTTTTGTTTGGATTAGGTCATGCTAAGATTCTCGAAGGACTTCAAATCAAAAATTGGTATTTAAATTACATGTTCTCATGAAACTGAACCCATGGCTATTATAGGCTCTTTAGCTCTTGCAAAAGATAAACTAATAGATGGATCTAGAACACTATTTTTTATTGTGAACTGTAATGTCATTAGTGAATACCCATTAAAGTAAATGATTGAATTTCATACAAAACATCAAGGGAAGCATCTATCATGGTGACCAAGGTAAAATGTGATCTTAGACATTAAATCATGTATCTTTGAAATTGCCTAAAGTAAATTATTACATCCAAAATTTATCCTAATGATTGTAAAAAAAAATATTGATTATCTTTTTGTGTTAGGTTGATGAACCATTCAAATATGGTGTTGTGGTCCTCGATGATGAGATAGGGAAGATAGAGAAGTTTGTTGAGAAGCCCAATTTTTTTTTTTGGCAACAAGATCATTGAAAGAATATACCTTTTAAACCCCATTGTTTTGGACCAAATCTCATTGAGACCTACATCCATATAAAAGGAAGTGTTCTTGAAAAATTTAGATGGGAAGAAGTTATTTTCCATGGATATTGGGCAAGCGAAAGACTATATTTCAGGCCTAAGGTTGTATCTATATTTTCTTTGAGAAAATTCTCTGAAAAGTTATATTTGTAAGTTCCTATGTGCACTTTATTGAAGTGATTGGTGTTTTGGGGGATTTTTTTTCTTCATTCTTGACAACTTGGTGCTGTGAAGCTTTCTTTGGACAGACATGTGGGGATCTGTTTGGCACTCTAAAATTTTGATTGCATGCAAAACAGTAGTGGGAGAAGTCTCTATGATTGGAATGTGTTAAATTCTCTCTGTGCATGGTGTAATTTGATTCAAAAAAATTGGAAGTATTGTTGCAGTCTCTGCTAATGCCAAATTTAAACATTATAGAATCATAAATTTTTGCACACTTCCCTTCATACATGTATAGTTTAAAAGACTCGCAATATAAAACAAAGAACTCCTTAATAAAACACCTTCAAATTTCTAGGTAATTATATAATTATATTGGTGTATTCCTTGCACCTCCTCTGGGTGCAAGTGCTAGTATCTTATATTCTAGCCATACTCAATTCAAATACCTTGAGTATTTCATGTTAAAACCTTCAATATCATGTTATGTGTTTATTAGATATAGCATTGGAACAACTAAAAAAATTATGGAGATTATATTAGATGCATAATGTCATCAATTTTGTTATATAATTTCACCATGGTATGGCTTAGTCTAAACCTACGTTCTAAACTTTTTTCTCAATAAATTTCCATATTTGATGTTGTCTCCAGCAATTTTACTTTTAAATTCTTATGCATATATTTTCTATAACTATAGTAATTTTCCAATTTATTTGCTATATGAAAAGAGAAGTTGAAAGGGTGGAAATATTATAGTCGCAAATGTTTATTTTGAAAGAAAGATTATTATGGATCATAGAACTTGTTATCTTATGATTGTTTTTTTATTTTTTTTTAATGATTTTAACAAATATATTTTTTACGGAATTATTCTTAAAACCATGTCATTTATAATTACGTGCTAAGATACATATTCTTAATATCAAAATTATGACATATGGCATTGGTCCCATAGTATTGACATGATAATACTAATGGATTTTGCATTGATAAGATAATATCAAAGGTAACTATCATTCAAGTGATATAAATTTAATAGGTGACTTGACATGGTACCAACATGAAATTTTATTTTTATTTTTTATAAAAATGAGATAAATTAAGCTAATTTTATAATATTAGAGTTCTTATTCTATTTATCATTCATAATTTGTTGCTATGGTAGAGTTTTGGGATAAAAACTACAAAAATACTTTCAAAGTAGTTGTAGGTATGAAATATAAATTTGGTTAATAGTTTTATAGTTTTCATGTGAATGGTATTATCATAGGGTTTTTTGGGTTCATGTTTATTTATTTATTTAAAATCTCTTTGTACCATAGTGAATGCAAAGAAATTTTGAGCACTTGAAATATCATTGTTTTGTATATAATTTGAAGAATCATTTTGTGTGCATCATTATTTTAAATATTAAAATTCATGTTTTCTATATTATTTAGTTTATACTGGAATTTGTTTCATAAATGATTAAATATCTTTGTACATCAAATACTCACTTTGGGTTTATCTCCATGTAATTGTATATGTGTATGACCTAATGTTATTATAAAAAAATTAGTTAAGGTGTCGCTTATGGTTTAAATTAAAATTTTGTGCCACATACTTGTAAATGACCATTCTATGCCCCTCATCCTATAGTGTGAAGATGGATATGAGTAATTTTACTATGGTTATTGTTGATATTCAAAATTTCACTTAGAAAAAAATTCGTACCATGGGAAATCTCATACACATATAACATCCACCATAAAACCTTTATATTTATGAAGCTAGATCTTCATAATAAATATCTTGTAACTTTTTATTTATTTATTTTTATGTAATCTAAGAGGGAAAGAACAATTGAAAATCTAAATAGTAATAAGGAAATGCACCAATTTTGAAAACCACATAATATTCAATAATAATGAAAATATATCGTTGCAGTGAAGGGAACTTAAGAACATGACCACTAAATAAAATATTACTTTGGAAAAATATTGCATAGAAAAATTTGGTAGAGAATGTTGATTCTCTCTTCATAATTGAGTTACAAATAGATTAGCAAAAGGATTAAAAGAACATGTTTCAAATATTCAATCAATAATGAGAAAAATTTTTAAAGGCCTTGTCTATTAAAATTTCCCCCCCTTTACAAACTAATTTGTTCATCCATTTATATTGCTAATGAATTTTCTACATGTTTGAGAACTGAAGTTGATTCTATCAGTCAATGTGCTCTAATTGATAGTACTGAGTATTATGCAAAGTTATTTGAATATCATATTTCTTTGAGAAATGGAATAACATGGATATGCGTTTGATATAATATTTATTTGGAGTAGTAGGCTTCCAAGATTCATTGGAGATATCCTTAATCAGTATGTATTATTGATCCCACTAGTTAGCTAGCCTACCCATACAATCCAATGGTCAAATTTATAACATTGTTAGAGTATTTATTTTAAAACATTACGAGAAAATACCGCTTTCTATTTATGATCTTGTTTTAAATCTTATTTGATTAATATCTTGAGAAGAGATGGGTCCCATAGTATACGCTAGGTCATATGCAATAACGAATGCTACAATGTTATAAAATTATTAAATAGAAATATTTTATTTGTTGTGAGATCTTACCACATGTCCATTTGATAGGATACAACTACAATTTAAATATTCCTTCTAAAATAACCAAACCTTTCACAATGGTAGGTATCACTCCATGCCGACGTGGATCAAATATTCAGTGACCCAGAATGTTTAAAACATTTTAAAATAACAATATGCAACATGTTACAAGATATTTCCACATATATTTCTTCTAATTTTATTAATGACCAAAAAGTACTAGAACTATATTAAAATATAACCTATGAATGTAAAACTACCAATTATTTAAGTACTCTATGAAAATTAAATATTTTGAAAGAAGGAAGCAAAAAATATATTAATGAAACACTGAAAAAGTAAGGACAACAAATATAACAATTAAGACATAATTATTCTAACAACAAATTTATCAACTAAAAGGGTGAAAAAAATATTAAGGCTCATAGTTATTGGCGACCTCCTAAAGGATCTTTACTAGTAAGGAAGGACATAGATGGGTATGTGAAGGATCATGATGGGCCAAAAAGTGGCGATATGATGGGTATTTGTAGGGTATTTGGCTGATGACTTTTTTTTTACCCACAATTGATGAAATGAAAAGGGTTTTTAAAAGAGATTCTCAGTTTTCCACCAATATAAATTATGTTTTACTTTGAATTTAATAAATAATTATTATTCATTTTCTATTTGAATTATGACTAAAGTCCTAACTGATAGGTTGATTGAAAAACATCTTTAGCTTTCAAATGGTATCACATTTTTGGAATCCAAAACATGCATCACATTCTATGCTTCACATACTATAAGACTAAAAAAATAAAAAATGAATTTCATAAAGTTTTGACCAAGTTAAGGTGGTCAAACATACGAGTTTTTATATTTTTTAAAAGTTGTAATAAAAAAATAATAATTAATTATTTACTTGGAAAAAAATTACAAACAAATATGCATCACATATGGACACGAGTCATCTACTTATGTCTAAAATATTATAAAAAAATATTATCATTTTATTGTGGTTAGGGTGGTCAGACAGACACCTACTTCTTATTTTTTCCCTGAAATTTAAGTACTACTACATTGAAATTTCAAATTTTCACCAAATAGATAATTTTTTTAAAAACCTAGTAGTTTAGAAACTATATTCAATTTGCTATAGATTCTATTCTTACATATTTTTGAAATAATATAGATAACTTATTCAAATTTTTAAGTCAAGTTGCCTAACTCTGATTTTTCTAAAATTTTTGCCACTTAAGGGCCTATTTTTTCCATGATGATCCTGCACATACACAGATCTTAATATACAAGGAATAAATTAATTGTATAATTTAAAAATTTGAGAAAATTTATGACTAGATAGCTTCTCATAGGTATTTTATAGTAACTCCCACTCATCATCTAGAGGATATTCTTTCCTCTTAAAATATTCAAAGGCCTCATTCAATTCCATGACATTTTTATGGGAAA
Source organism: Sequoia sempervirens (assembly GCA_007258455.2). Lineage (NCBI taxonomy): Eukaryota > Viridiplantae > Streptophyta > Pinopsida > Cupressales > Cupressaceae > Sequoia > Sequoia sempervirens. Next base: position 223,450,572 of record VDFB02168118.1, read on the forward strand.
CACTTTGGTCTTTCCCAATTATTATTCTCACTAGATATTTGAGTGAAGCCAATAAATAGAATACTGTGTCAACTTCTACAATGCTCAATAATTATTCACAACCATTGAATAATTTCTAGTCTACTTTTTTCCTCGCAAGAATTAATATTAATTTATCTACTTGCATAACACTATTATTTCAAAATTGAGAGGCTAGATATTGTTGCACCAAATAAGTGATATGCTCTCTTATTTCTTTCATATCCCACTCCAAAATTGCTAAGAAAGTGCTACATTTTAGAGGATATTTTCTTAATATCTACACCTTATTGTTCTATTTAGTTTCTCTATATCAAAGAAATACTTCTATTTCCATCTAATATTATTTGTTCATTGTGAATCTCCTATACTATAGAAGGTCACATACTTTATGGTGATATGATCTCATTTTTGTATTCTTGGTGGTTTCCTTTTCCTAACTAGTTCAATACCTAATTTTGAGTCTCTAAATATCTACAACCATTTAATCCTTAAATTTCAAAGTGAAATAATCCCATGTATTAGATAAATTCATATTATTCTTTATTATTAATACAAATACATTAAAAAATAAAAAAATATTTTATAACACTTTTTCCTTATAGAGAGATGAGGATATTCCTAATCTTCACCTATTTTCACAATTAGCACTATCAATATATAGTTTCCATAGAATTGAGACATTATCAACCTAACTATCTGATACTTCTAGAGATTTATTTTTGGGGGGCAATAATTTGGTATTTTCCATAAATTGGTCATATTCCTAAGCTACTTCAGTCAAATTTTCCATAAGCATAAGATTATAAACTCTCAAAGAATCATGTTTCTTCTTCATTAATCCTATTTCTAGATAGGTCTCTTTTATAAGATCAAAATTTGACCCTTATTCCATGGTGATAAAACTATTTGTGGGTTCTAAATTGATCATCAACTCATGAATTATATATTTTTTATATTGATAGTATAATAGTAGATTCATTTTAAACCTATACTTGGTGTTGAGGATTAGGTGGATCAAATCTAGCATGCCCAAAAAAATTTCCTTAATCACAACCCAAACCATAATTTTTTAAATTTGGAACTCAAGAAAGATATATAATTAGGTAAAAAATATTGTCCATTTGATGGCATCAAGTTTGCGATGCCATAATTTACACACCACACACAAGGTTAAGAAGTGGTGAGTATGATCTAATCTAATAAGAACCCTTCCTATAATTTCTAACCTTCAAAGAATATAATTGTTGCCAAATTTTACTTTTCAGCCCAATTTGGTTAGGCTGAGACATCAATAATGTTTTACTTTGAAGAAAGAGAAAGGTATACAAAAAAACTCTACTAAGGTTTTCATAATCATAGACAAGGATGCCATAAAATGTAGTAATCTTTAGTTCATGTTATGCAGTTGGTTTTCATGAAAGAAAGATTTTATGCAATTCATTACATAAAAAAGCTATTTATATTCAAAAGAGAAGTGATTATATGATCCCACACAAGTCATGGGAATAACTAAAATGATGCAACATAAAATAAAATTATACATCTGAAGAAAAAATAATGATGAACACATGAAAGGAAAAGGGATCTGTCAGTGCCTGAATGATGAACCCCAGTGTTGATTTGCTGCATCTTTAGCTTCCGTCATTGGTAAGCTCTAGAAATGCATGCAAGAAATAGAGTAGATGATATTAGAGCTCGAGACTCCAATTCTCCTCATGTGTAATATCAACAGATATACAACCTACTTTTAAGAAGCATTAAATTAGTTGAGCAATTATCACAAGTATTCAAAAAAAGCAAAGGATAATCAATCATCATAAGACTTTGAGCTTCATTTTTTTTATTAACTTGTTTGTTCACTGTGTAGGTATAGGTACATTTTCTATTGTAGGATTACTTTTTTCAACATTATAGTATGTGGAGAAAATGTGGATCCCACAAGGGTTGAGCCTAGAAACTATAAAAGAGTATCAAATGCCATGAACATAATAGCAATGACAGTCATAAAATATGACTATGAGCATATATGAACACATGAAATTGAATTCATGGTTGAGAGAAAGCTATAATGAGTACATAGGTAAGGATCCATACAAAAGGAAAAAATGGGGCAGCCATCAAGAGGAGAGAAAGTGATGACAGTTAATTCAATGGATAGTAATAGTAGCAATAAATCATGACCGCAAGACCAAGAGAAATCATAGGAAACATAGTCATCTTCATAAAGGAAATAATCATATCAATGAAAGACATTCATGATTAAAGGGACAACTCTAATGCATTAAGGACAACATTTTGAAAGCATGTCTTAGAGTCATTTTGAAAGACAATTAATAGAGGATCAAAGCATAGTCTTGATGTAAATACAATTACTTAGCATGCATGAAGACAATCCTCTAAGGAAAGCCACCATGAAGGGTAATCAACAAGTGTCAAAGGAAATCTCATGAGGTATGCAAAATATGATAGGATTATTGACTTGTGAATAGTCTTAGTAGTTAAGAATAATTTTGAAACAAGGGTTTATCAAAATGAAGTGCCAAGGACAATGAAGATCATCAACTTGGCTACCATGACATAGAAGATAGACCTATTCAAAGGGCAAGGAGAAAAATGACAGTGAACATTTTATATGACTGCCATAAAAATAGATAGAGGAGGTAAATCAACTGAGAGCTTCAACTTGATTCTAGATGAACAGTGGAAAAAACCCCATCCATCAGAGCCACATGCAATCACATCTAATTATTTTACCATTCATCATATTAACTGATATATGGGATAACATTTAATAGAGAACACCATATATAGAATCACTGTATTGTCTTCTATGCTAGTCAATACAAGTGGAAAGAGTCAGGCACAAAGAGATACATAGATCCACTAAAATCAAAAACCGTGAATGAAAATAGGCAATACTTTTGATGGACCTCATAAAAAATACAACAAGAATCATCGAAGTTTGAAACTATAACTTGTATTTATCTTGAAGTGATATACTCCTATGATTGATATGAACAAAACAAGACAGTTAAAGCTAGTAAATGCTTTCATGAAAAGGTCGCTTATTGTAATGTCTAGATTAAGATTCACACAACATTAGAATGCATTATTTCAATCAAGAAGGTTATTTCTCTTGATATTAGTATTAATGTTACTCTAATATTCTCACTTCCATGGTATCAAGCTATGATCTATGTATATTTAAAAGGTTATTTAAAGGTTTAGAGGCTTGTGAGATTGAGGATTTAGCAAATTTTTGTATTGTTTTTGCAATTCATGATTTGAAGTTTACATTGGTGCATTCTACATGAGACTATACGCAAGATGAGTAGTGCCATGGGATGGAAATGGTGTATTTATTTACATAACCTTGAATAAATATTATCTTTTAAATAGATCTAATGGCATAATAATAACACTAGATGTCCCGATATACATAACCATAATGGGAGAGTAGATTTAAAAGGGCCATCTTCCTTGGTTGGGCGCCATGGGTAGGCGATTGCTTGCTACCTCAAACATATAACAAAATGGGCTCAGAGTTTGGAAGTATAGAAGCATTTCATGGTATTTGTTGACATAGGAAAGATAAGATTGAATGGTCTAAAGCGAGTATAGATAATCTGGGTTTTTTCTATCAAACCCTAGCAATACAGTGGAAAAGTTTCTTCGAAAAAGGTCACGATGTAGTAGAGATCTTGAAGTTACTTAGAAGCTTCAAACTCTATAAGCAAGTGGTGAAACCCCAAACCAAAAAATATAGAGAATAGGGTTTGTTTCATCATTTTCTTTCTAGAAAAATCACTGAGAACACAATATCAAGGAGATAGAGGATCTGTGAATACATAGAAACCATGAAAAATGATTGCATTTCAATGATAATATGGAGAAGATCTTAGCATTTTGGTTTAAAAGAGAAACTTACCAAAGGAGAGTGACCTAGATTGCAGAAGAAAGTCTAGAACCTTCAAACCCTAGTGGTGCAGTAGCATGAAGGCATAGGAGAATGATGGAAAATAAAATGCAAATGAGCCCATGAGTTGAACTTACATCTTCATTTTTGAGTTTCCTGTAAAACCCTAAAGTCTTGGCCGACCAAGGAGGGTTTTTTTATCACCTTTATTTTCATAAATACAACTATATGCTAATACCTTGGTCAAGACTTTGTCTTCACATTTGACCCTATATAGCAATAAATTTGAACCCCATGTGCAAATCCCCTTTTTTCCTTTATCCACCTTAAAAAACCAAGTTCAAAGGCTTATTTCCAACTAAGCCCACTGCTTTCATCACACTTGGCACCTATTTTGAGCATTGGTGGAGGTGTTTATGTCAAGGACACCCGCGCTATGTGCAAATTCCCATGCAACATGCTTACATCCCTGGCAGATTCTTACGGTTGAACCTACAGAGGTGTTACACTTCTCATTGGGAGTCAAGTTGTAATGCCCCCTTCGGCTGACCGACCCGAATATGGACATTTTTCTTCATCTCTTCTTCAAATTCATCTTTTCAACAAGCATTCCATCCTCTAAGAATTTAGTTGAACTTCTTCACCTCATTCACAAGCTCACTCTCAAGCTTTTAAGCACCATTCTTGCACTCCATTGCAACAAATACATCACTACATCACTTTGGTAGAGCAAGTTGGGGACAAACACCATTGCAACAGAGGCTCAAGTACACCCATTTTCTCCCTCAAGCAGCCTTGAGTGCTCTTGGTGGAGGTGGTAAGCTTCCCTTTCCTCTCATCTATCGCTTGGTTGAGTTGGCACACTTACTATTTTGTAGTTCTTTTGTGCTCTTTATTACATTGTTTTCTTTATCTCTCTTTCTTAGCTATCTATGGAGGTGGAAACACCTAAACGGGGGTCTGACTGAGGCATGCCCCTATATAGCCACCCAAAATTTTCCTCTCCTTTGTGTGTATAGGTGAGCATGCTTTCGAGGAGCCAGCTAGAGAACGAGTTTCTTTATGAGATCCTTCTTGCCAGCTTTACTCTTGCATTTTTTCTTTATAACATTAGGGAGTACTTAGTTTATTTAGTTATGTTATTTTGGCCCCTTAGTGGTAGTTAGCTGGGCCATTAGATGTTTTCTTTGGTTTGACCTTATCTCTATTACTGTCTAGCCATACAGATGCCAACACACTTTAGAGATGCCTGTGTGTCGTACTATCATCCAAGGACCACACTTCCATCCTCGGGAAGAGAGATTCATGAGGCATAGTGTTGAATCTGAAGACTAGCTCACCTAGCCCCATTTTGCATTTTGGGTCTGTAGAGTGGTTGAAGAACCTCATAGTCCTCATCATTCTCATCACACATATCCTAACACCCCATTAAGTTGAGGTAAGTTAGGGCAACCTTCTGCATATTGGCCCTCTGTGACCTAGGGCCTTACATGTGGTGGTCCCCCTGTCTTACATTTTTGGTGAACTTGATGTGAACCATTTTGGTTTTGTTCTTGCAATCTTGACAAATCCTTTCCTCATACTCTCGGAGTTTTGTAGGTGTGAGTGTTGTGAGGCTATCACCTTACAACCCAATCTACCACCCCTAGTTGGCATAGTCAGAAGGTTCCTAAGGTATTGCATAATGAAACCTTAATTGGGTCATTCTCTTACCCTTTAACCTTTAGGGACTCTATGGAAAAATTTTCTAGTGTGCGCAATGGCCTCCTTCTTATACCAACCTATCCCCTCTATGGAACTTGTGGATAGTGATACTGGTATAACTTTCACATCACAAGACTTGACAATGGGTTTTAACAAGGAACCATCTCCTCTTTACATCCTTGTGTGGATCAATGGAAACACCGTATTGGGTGTTCTCGTTGATCCAACATCACAAGTAAACATAATAATAGAGGAGATTATGTTGATCCACTTCCTACACAAGGATGGGTATGATGCATCTGTGAGTACTATCCACACACATGATGGGATTTTTTTGCCCCCTTTGGGTAGTATTTTCCTCTCATTCTTGGTTGGACCTAAATCTGTGAAACTCATGTTTGACATCATCCTTGGGTCTAAGCTCTTTAGGGTGAAGTTGGGTATCCCTTGGTTGGTGGCTATGAATGTGGTCCCCTCGGTTGTGCATAATTGTCTAATATTTATGCATGGGGGTTTCGTACATGTAATTCACGACGCCGGTTATAGACCACCAGTTGCTTGTGGTAGCCACTCCTTGGACCACTCTTGGCCTACACCCATTGGTCCTTTGCTACTTAGGATGGACCTTTTTCACCGAACATATAAGAATTATAAGAAAGGGTGCTTTAGGGGGAAAGTGATATATCCTCTCTTGCCTTATGTCGTTTCACATTGGGCTTGCTTAAAAGATGACAACAATGTTGCTAAAGCACAAAAGAAGGAAGAAGAGAAGCAGTCCCATGAACCTCCTTCCTCTTTTTTTGGTCATTCAGGAACTTCTTGCTCTATTGTGCTACCATTAGGCTTTGCTCTTCATTTGCAGGAGAATCCTATGGTGCCCGCTTGGTGAAAGCCTAAGCGTCCTGCTTTCAAACTTCCTATTTTGCTGATGGAGCCTCAAGCCATTCGGTATAATAGGAAGAAGGTCTCTTGGGGAGAGTCCTCTTTGTCTCTACCTCCATGGCCTCCTCCCACTCTTTCTCTTAAGGTACTAAGTGTGAAGAGGTCAGTTGTCGAGGCTCTTGGTTTGACTCCTCTTTCCACTCCTCAACTCATTCCTCCTACTCCCCTACATGAATTTTTCCCTCCGCTAGAAGTAGCTATGGTGGACATCCCCATGGTTGAATAAGAACCTTTTGTTCCTTCACAACCTCTAGCCTCTAGCTCCAAGAGTTGTAGAAACTGCCTTGTGTGTGAGCACAAGTGGCAACAAAAATATCTTCTAGCCAAGTAGGCTGCCTCATAAAGGAAGGAGGAAGAAACAATCGCCCCTGCTTCAGGGCCTCCCATAGTGTATTCTTTCCCCCTTCCTCTTGCTTCTCTTCAGTCTGGTCCCATACTACTCTTGACTTCGGTAGCAAGTAAAAATGCACCTAACCCCAAGTGGGTATAGGTGTCCATCACTCCTTCAGTGGAGTTTCCTTTGCTAATGGTCATTCTAGATATCTATCATTTCTCAAAGCCTGTGGATATGATTAATACTTCGGTTTTATTCATTGTGATTCTTTCCTCCTCTTCCTCTATGCCTTTAGCCTCATTTGTGGGGATTTCATCTCCTTTGATGTAACAAGGGGTGGAGTGTTGTCCTTCTAACATTGAAGGATGAAAGAGGAGTCTGCCTTCTCTGCAAGGTAGCCTTACATTGACTTGTTTTGTCTTGGTGATGGAATCAACCCCAACTTCCCCTGAGTTTATCACTACTCCCAAATCATTCAATGAGCCTAATGGTGGATCTCAGGCATAGCCTACCCTATCCACTGAAGTTAGACATAGCGCTCCTATGGGGTGCATGATTAACTCCATGGATGAAGTTTCGACCTTGTTAGTGATCTTAGTGAAATCACCGACCTTAGCTCCACAAGAGCTCGGTGAAGAAGACCTTGTAGGGGATTCTTCCTTGGCCCTTGTCACAGGAGGGACGAAGGCTCCTCTTCTTAACATACCACCATTATAGGCTCGTCCTCCTTCCCCTTATGAGGATTTAGATTGGGAAGCAAACAACCTCTTGGTCAATCAATGTTAAGAGGAGACCCCTTCTTGATCTTGTGTGTGTATGTGTGTTTTGTGATGTGTTCCCCCGTGCTCATGCTATGTGCCTAGATGACCCTCCTCACCCCTGTTGGTGCTTGGATACAAGCATTATTTTTGTGTTGTAAACCTTCTTCTATTTGTATCATCATTCTTCCATGTTTGTGCTTGATTTTTGATAAATTGGGGATGATGCAAAGTGTTACGAGTGTTTAGGCTTCCCTTCCATGTTCACCCAATTTTTTAATTTTTACTTTGTCTTCTCATGCATTCTTCCTAATCTAGTTGGGGATTGATGATCTTTTTCCTTGCACCACAGTTACCTATTATTTATATGAGCTCAAACAAATCTGACCCCGATAAACCAGATCCCCTTGTGTCCTTTATTTATGTTTTTCTCCCTTTTTCTTTACTTTTACCTTTTTCTATTCTTTTCTTTAGTTGTCCCTCTCATGTGTGAGAACACTTTTCTTCAACATTTTTACTTTTAGAAAATGTATTTGTTTCTAATGAATCTTTTCTCAAAAATCGTTGCAAACATTCCTTTATGAAAAACATCATTCAAAATCTTTTGAAGGAACTTGAGTGTTTTTCCCCGAGGTGGAATGGCTATGACCTTCCCCTCACATGGGGGCAATTCTCCTCCTTTATAAGGAGATCCCTTGATGACAAATCGCTCTAGGAAGGAATGTCTACTTTTGAACTATGTGTCCCTTGAGTGGACCCCCCTTTTCTTCATGACGGATTCCTAAGGGACCCCACTTCTCTTTACGGTAGGTCCCCAAGGAACCCCCCTTTTTGAAAGTCCTTACCTCAAATGGATTCTTTCATGTCTAGCTTGGGGGTATCTTGACTAGACCTATTCCCTTTTCTTTTGTGTCTAGCTTGGGGACATCCTGACTAGATCTATTTCATTTTCTTCACATCTAGCTTGGGGGAAGCCTGACTAGACCTCACCTTTCAAAAAATGTGTCCCTTGAGTGGACCATTTCTCCTTTTGAAGGGTTCCCAAGGGACCCCTTTGAAATACTTCCAAATCATTGATGGTTTGCATGACTATCCGCTTACTTGCCTATGTGGCTGCTTCTTGACTATATGGAGTCTGCTTCCTTTGGGTTTCCTCCATGCTAGATTTTTTGGGGGATACCTTCCTTACAGGTCTATGGGCCTATGAGGAAGATACTTCATGAGGCTTCCTTCATGTGAGAGATATTGGGGGTCACCTCCATGCAGGTCTACGGGCTTGTAAGATGCTTTATTTTTTCCAATTTCATAGTTTAGAGCAGTTATGGAGTCCTTTGCTTTCCCTGCACCTTCAGGTTCACTAGATCATGGTCTGCTTCCTTGACCGTTCAGGTATACATTTCTAAACCTTCCCTCTTTCTTGATCTACTTTATCGAGCACTCATTAGTATTTGTGCTCGCTAAAGTTTGGACAAAATGTATATGACTAAATATGTACCCCATGTGTAAATCCCCATTTTTTCCTTTATCCACCTTAGAAAACTAAGTTCAGAGACTTAATTCCAAATAAGCCTATAGACACCTAAAAATGGTCTGGAGAATCTAATTAATTAAATACGACTTATTTGATTAATTAATCTTAAATTCATCTACTTAATAAATAAATAGAAATATTTATTTATATTAAGTTCATTATTAATTCTTCTATTTCATCATATTATTTCTCTTAATTAATTAAATAAACAAAATTAAAAACTTTGTTTTATTTAATTATTATTATTATCACTTCTTTTATATTTCTATCATAAATTAAATACACAACTTAAATAATTTGTGTTATTTAATTACCTCATCACATTTCTTCTTAATTAAATAAAGATATCCTAAAATATTTTATTTAATTATCATTTTCCTTTTGTTTTAGTTTAATAAACAAACCCTATAGTTTGATTTATTAAATTATGTATTCCCCTTTTGCTAAATTTAAATAAATTAAAATTATTTAAATTAATGCATAAAATCATTGACCACTATTCACTCACCAATAAAATTAAATTTTCAAAATCTAATTAATTCTACTGTCATTCACAGGAAGAGCTTTAGAGACAAACCTGCAGGAAGTCCTCTCAATCCTCTTCCAACCACCTTCCCTCTCATCTTGCCTAGTGTTTTCATGGGGAGAAACAATCCTCCATAATCAGCTCCATCTTCTCATCCCATGCCATTCAATTCTCCAGATTGAATCTGAGCCTCTTATCCCGTATCCCTATGCAAATGTGCTGCCATGAAAGCTATAAATACAACTCTTTGGCTACAAGAAATGGATCCCAACTTGTGCAACTTTACTCTGCAGGTTTTCCAAGCATCCAAGCATTCAAGCAATCAAGCATTCAAGCATTCATCCAACATCCATCAAACATCCAGCATTTGTAGTCATGGCTGCCATTATAGTAGCTTTATTATTTAATCATATAGGAATAGAGATAGTTTGAATTCTCATTCTCTAAGTGTCATTTCAATGGTCTAATTAGCTTTCTAAAATCTGAGAGCAAGGTAGATTAGAGAGATCTTTAGAGTTAGAGAGCAATAGGACAGCTTCAGAGGTTCCTGTGTTTAAATTAGTTTAAATTTTCTTGAATCTTTGCTATTATGTCTTATTTAGAAGTGTAGATGCATTCTAGATTGTTTAACTCATTCGTACGCTTACAATTTGGCGCCCACCATGGGGCCTAACCCCATATTCTGCATATTTTTTGTGAAAAGTGTCTTACAGGTATCAGTGTGATAGTTTTCGCAGAACCATGGCTTTTTATAGCACGCCAGTTGGATTTTGTAGCACTCTGGTGGTCTGTTCTAGCATGCCCGTCATCTGTTTTAGCACTCCGGTGGTCTGTTTTAGCACGCCGGTCTTCTGTTGTAGCGCACCACTCAATTGTTTTAGCGTGCCACATCACTGTTTCAGCGCATCAATCTATTGTTTTAGTGCCTCGACTCTTTATCTTTAAAATCATTTTTTTTTTAATCTGGATCCGACGCATCTACGGCCAGATTTTGTTTTTGTCTATTTTTGGTTAAAATTTTATCAATCCTAGGATAGAAAATGGATTAAAATTTACCAATCCTAGGATAGCAAATGGATAAAAATTGATCAATCCTAGGATAGAAACTTCACAATTTATTGAGGGATTAAAATTGAACATCATGCTTTTATGGAGCAATATCTCCATATAGATTAGCTAATTTGTCTTTTTAGGTTTTTAAAAAGTGAACAAAATTTCTCTGCTGTGATTGGGTGATAGGTTTATGCTCTCCCCTTAACTGGGTGCATCAGAATACCAGACTCACTTTTCTTTACGTATTTTCAAGCTTTTATTAAAACCTTTAGACAGGCCTACCGTAGTGGGAAAAAGTACTCACCCTACGGGAACGACCTGAGTGGGGACAACCAAAAGCCATGGTATTCCAACCCACTTAAAAATTTATGTGAATTTTGGGAAACCCTCTTTCAACGGAAGTGTGTAGGATAACCATCCCAAAAATATTTGTTCTAAAGATTGGGAGGTCTCTCAAGGGAGTTTATCCATTTGCCACTTTGAATGGAAACCCTATCTAAGAACCTAGAAATAGAAGCATGCTTGTCAGTTTCTAAACATTGTAATACTTAGCGGTGCAGGGGCGGGGAAGAATCTACCCTCAAGCACTCACCATATAATTGCCAAGGATTGTTTGCTCAGGGGATCAGGTATCCACTTCCATCACTCTGAGTACACACCTAGAAAAGACAAAAACATAGGCACCCTCTAGGGGTGACATGGCTGTGTGAGTTGACACAATTCCAAGCTGTGGTCCGTTCGAGTATATAACGATGACCTTTTGTCTCTAGGAGTGGTCTATCTAAAGTGTCTTATCTGTTATAAACTAGTGAAAATCAAGAAGAATCATGCTTGATTCTTAAGAACATACACTATCTATTTAGATTCTGGGATTTTAAAGTCAACCATTCTATTCTTGCTTGATATCTTTTCTCTCATTAAATTCAAATAAGATCATCACAAAAATCTTCAAAATCAAAACACTTGTGAAATTCTCATGAGTCGAGATTGGATATCCACCAAATTTGTCAAGAAATCTCTTGCCAAACAAATCAGAAAGCCAAAGAAAACACTTACATATAAACAACTTCTGAGAAAACAACGATTTTTATATCAAAGCAAGAAAGTTCTACTCCAACATAGGACTTTTATTCATAGGTATCACGATTCCTCTAGAGTTTATACGGACGACTATGTTGTAGCTCCCTTAGATTCACAAGCATTTTATCAAAGAAGGGCTCTTAGGCAACACCACAATCATAGTCAAAGAATTCGTCCAGAATACATCCCACAACCAGCCATACAATACGATACCAAACCAAGTGAGTTTCATAGAATAAGATAGTTTTCTGTCGTAGCACCTCATGGTTCTGTTATAGTGCATCACTACTCTGTTTTAGCACTTTGGGTTTTTGTTCTAGCATGTGCCAGATCTGTTTTAGAGCTTTGGGTCTCTATTATAGCGCGTCACTTCTCTGTTATAGCACGTCACTTCTCTGTTATAGCACGTCACTACTCTATTTTAGCACTTTGGGTCTCTGTTGTAGCACGTACAAGATCTGTTTTAGCACTTTGGGTCTCTATTATAGCGCGTCACTGCTCTGTTATAGCGTGTACCAACTCTATTTTAGCACTTCGTGTCTATGTTTCAGCACTCCAGAAAGTCAAAAAATAGAGAGTTAGTAAGATAGTTTGTCAGTTTTCCCATATCAAAAACAAGGTTTTCATCAGTCCAAAACATTTTTTTCCATAGTCCAAAACACTTGAATCATACAAAAAGAAAACTTTACTATTATGCCTAGGTCTTGAAACATCTTGCAAAGTGTCCTTATCACTAAATCTGAGATTTTTTGTCAAAGTTTCCCTATCAAGGATTTTTATCATCCTTCCATCACGAAACTAGACACAACTAAATCAAATTTTAAATCAAAAACCTTGACACTTATCGAATCAAAAATCCAAGATTAGAGTCTAGAGTAAAAAGTTTGTATGCCTATTTTTACACGATCAGCATATCAAAGACAACAACAAGAAGAAAATGAAAGAATAGTAGCCATGGCTAAAGAAAACCCTTGGGGACGATATAGCAACACTAGTCCTCTCACTAATTCACAAGAGAAAGAAATAACTATAGAAGAAATTGAGAAAGTTCAACAAGGCCCTCATTTCCATAAATTTATGGAAAAGATGCTAGAGCAAGATATGGAAAAGTATCTTCTACTATTAGCTGACAAAGGTGCTAAGCTTCCTAAATACTTTGATGTCAATCAACTCAAGGAAACAACCACACCCCAGAAAACTAGTATGGAAAATCCAAATCAAATAGATGCTTTGACAAAACAAATCCAACAATTACAATTACAGTTCCAAAATATCCAACAAGGGCCAACAAAAGGATATTCCTTACAAGACATTTTCCCTTATCCATTCGACCCAAGCATTAACATGATACCATTTCCACAGTATTGTGAATACCTGACATACAACAAATACAATGGAAAAACTGATCCATTTGATCATGTACGGGAATTTCGAGCCATGAGCATAGAGTTCGCACACGAGGACTCTTACTTACTATGATTATTTCCAAGAAGCTTAGGAAACACTTGCATGGAGTGGTTTTCTAAAATGGAACCCGGGATCCAATCTTTTGAAGAACTAATCAATAGGTTCATAACGCACTTCTCATTCAACATCCAACATGGGGTGACCTTAAAAGAACTCTACAACACCAAACAAGCAAAGGGTGAAAAGTTTCTTTCCTTTCTCCAATGATGGAGAAGGCTATTTGCTAAATACCCTAGATCTATTCCTAAAGAGGAGAAGATAGAGATGTTCATTGATAACTTAGTGGATGACATGAATTACAGATTGGACTTACAATGTCCATCTACATTTGAACAAGTTATCGAAAAGGGGCTCAAAATCGAAGAGGCTCTAATCAAAAGAGAAACAATCAAACACTTCATTGAAGGTTCAAACAATAACAATTCCTCTAACAACAACAACGAAAAGCCAAAATTTTGGAAAAAGAATAAGAATACTGATACCATGATCGATACACACACATCTAAACTAGTATTCACCTCACGCCAACCACTACAAACAAACAAAACAATGGTCTTAATGTCAAACAAAGTAGTGATCAAGGAAATAATCAAAACAGTGGAGAAACAAAAACCCAATCATTCCAATGACCATCCAATAAACGGAAATTCATGCTATTAGGACAATCATTGGAATCAGTCCTCAAAGAACTTTTAGATGAAAAACTCATTCAAGTACAAGAGGCTAGAAATTGGGACCCTCAAGTCAAACCATCATGGTGGAATGACTTGCAATACTATCACTACCATTAGAAAAAAGGCCACATGACTGAAAATTGTTGGCATTTAAAACATGCGGTACAAGACCTCATAGATCAAAAGAAAGTATTTGTAGAGGGGCACCAAACAAACAAAGATCATACAACATTCAAAAATCCTCTACCCAATTATTAGAGGGGAGAATCCTCTTCCGCAAACACCAAAGGTAAGAATGTCAGTTATGTTTATGACACAACAATCCTTTGTTTTTCTGCTGCCAAAGAGGATGAGGAGTTATGAAATCAAATCAATCAGAACAATGACATTACATCTACTAATTTGGTACAACATATAGACAAATCTGAAAACCAAATTAATGTAATCACACTCAAAGGGAAACAAGAGTACCAACCGGTTAATGCCACAACAAGGGCACAATCCAAAGTTATATTGAAAGGAGCATCATTATCATCCCCATCTGTGGATCCTCCCTCTAATAAATATAATCTCATTGATCAATTACAAAAAATACCGGCACAAATATCCATCTTGGAACTTCTAAAGATTTCCCCATCACACAAAGAGGTTCATGAGCAAGCTCTTGTATCAACCACGGTACCTAACAATTTGGATGTATGTCAATTCCAAGCTATGGTGGGACATCTATCTGCACCTCATTGCCTTTCATTTTCTAAACATGATGATGTATCACTCACCCATCCACATAATTCTGCACTTCACATTGAAGTCCTCATCCATAAACACCGTGTAAAGTGTGTCCTGATAGATGGAGGGGCTGGTTTAAATATTTGTACCTTAAAGCTGATTCGTGCACTAGGATACTCAGATGAAGCCATTGATACAAGAAGAAAAATCACAATCAAAGGATATGATGAGGAAGAAAGGTTCTCTAAAGGGTTGATCATATTACCCATTCAAGTGGGACCTATTGTCCAAAAAATGGTTTTCCAAGTCTTAGATAGGGAATTGACATACAACATACTATTGGGATGCCCTTGGATTCATGATATGCAAGCAGTACCTTCCACCTATCATCAATGCCTAAAATTTCCCGTAAATGGACAAGAGGTAACAATCACAGTAGACTATAATGACACCCAAGCTTGTCATACATTGAAAACATCTCAGGATACATTAATACCTAACAATCGAGAAGTTAGCACATCAGATTCATCTAATGGCGAGAAACAGCAAAGCTTCATATCAAAGTGGCTTCCAAAACAACAAAAATCACAAGAGATCAGGGTGGCACAATCTAACCCTTCAAATGTTGAAGAACAATTGGCTTCACTCTCACATCAATTCACCAACAAAGTACAGATAAGTGACAAAGGAATAAGTGAATATGGTGTTGGACACTCTTTCCATCTATCACAGATGTTACCATCCTTACAAACGTATGGACAGCCATCTACAATCACCCAAAATTCAGCACAATCTACAATGGCATTAGATGGTAGATTTGTAAAAGCAGGGAACTTAGATGAAGAATCAGAAGATAAGGCTATTCTAAATTGGCTTTATAGGGATGAGGAAGCTTCCAATTCCATGAGTAATATCATAGAAACAAATCAATATGGAAAGGGAAAAACTATTCTGGAGAAGATGGGATATTCAGGACAGGGACCTCTTGGGTTAAGGAAACAAGGCATAACAGAACCAATCTAGCCCCTCACGCTCCAACATAAGGATAAAACCAGACTAGGATATGCAGTAGAACAAGGATCTCTTGATCGGGGGAAACAAAGTGTAACAAAACCAATCCAAGTTCTCACAATTCAGCAAAATGGCAGAACCGGACTAGGATACACAGAAGAAGCAAGAGCAGAAATCACCAGTAAAACTATGGAGCGTATTCTTCAAATGAGAGATAACTCTGAAATAGATTCAAATGAATATGAGTGGGACAACTTATCAGATGTTTCCTATGAAGATATTCAGATCGATGTTATCAAAAAGTATACCCCCAAACATGAGGAGGGTCAAAGTTTGAGTTTTAATCCTATTGTCTTTGAAACACAAAATTTTGATGACTCAAGTGAAGATGAACAGACATCGATTGAGATAAATGATGCGGAAGAAAATACCTTCATAGGCCTCGACATAACCATTAACAACCTGGACCACATTTATGTCCGAGTTTTCACAATTGCTGACCTCAACCCATCTAATGATTCATTGCCTTTACTACATCCCAAGCTTATCGAGTGGGAACCCCAACACCCCATCAATCTCCCTATTTTTGACAATGATTCCGCTATTATTAACTACCTTTGCTGTGAGGAATCCGATACTTGTTCTACCAATGCTTCTTTTAACAATGCTTTTAGGCAGGAGGATGCCAAGCCTTCCAGTTGCAAAAATATGGAAATAAAAAATGGATCTAATGGTGAAAACCATTCTATGGTAGTATTTGATCCTAAAATAGTAAAAAAAAAGAACGCATCCAATGGTGAAAACCTCATTGAGGCACCAAAGGATGGAAGGTTTGACATCCTCCCACAACATTACCATGAAAGATCATCAGTGTTGATAGAACCCACACAGTCTATTGATATTGGCACAGCAGAGAAACTAAGAATACTACACCTGGCAGCATCCATGACAGGTACAAAAAAGCCAGATTTTATCAAATTCTTTGAAGAATGATGCATCAATTTTGCTTGGTCATACTCTGACATTCCAGGCTTAGACATAGATTTCATTATGCATCACTTATCCTTACCAGCTAGCACTAAACCAGTAAAACAGAAACTAAGAAAAATGCATCCACATGTTGCATTATTGGTAAAAAATGATTTGAAGAAACTACTAGATGCTAGATTTATCAGATCTATTGATTATGCTGAATGGATATCCAACATTGTACCTATTTCAAAACTAGATCACACCATCAGAATATGTACTGATTTCTGGGATTTAAATAAAGCATGTCCAAATGATGATTTTCCTTTGCCAAACATAGACATGATTGTAGATTTAATAGTTGGCCATCAAATGCTATCACTCATGGATGGATTTTCAGGATACAATCAAATCAAAATAGCTCCTGAAGACCAAGAAAAGACAACATTTACATGTCCATGGGGCACCTTTTGCTGGAACGTCATGACTTTTGGGTTAAAGAATGCAGGAGCTACATACCAGCGAGCTATGACAACAATCTTCCATGACATGATGCACACCTTCATGGAAGACTATGTGGATGATATCTTAGCCAAGTCTCACACCAAGGAAGGACATCTAGAGATACTGGCCAAAATATTTGAGAGGTTGGAGAAATTTAAAGTCAGATTAAATCCTAAAAAATGTGCCTTTGGAGTAACATCAGCAAAACTCCTTGGATACATAGTTTCTACAAAAGGAATTGAAGTAGATCCAACAAAAGTTAAGGCCATCATGGAAATGCCACCTCCTAAGAATATCAGTACATTAAGATCTCTACAAGGCCGACTACAGTCCATCAGAAGATTCATCTCTCAACTAGCAGATTGGTGTCATCCATACAACCATCTTTTGCATAAAAATGTGTCTTTTAAATGGGATGAATAGTGTGAGAATACTTTCAATCACATCAAGAATTATTTAATGACACCACCAATCTTGGTGCCACCCAGTGAAGACAAGCCATTGTTGCTATATATCGCAACAACAGATATTTCTTTAGGAGCCTTGCTAGCACAAGAGGATAAAGAAGGAAAGGAACAGGCAATATACTATATCAGCAGGACACTCAATGGACATGAAGTAAACTACACCTTCATTGAAAAATCATGCTTAGCAGTAGTATTTGTAACACAAAAATTATGACACTATATGCTCACTCACACTATCAAGCTCATTGCAAAAATTGATCCCCTCAAGTATTTACTGAGCAAAGCAGCTTTAACAGGAAGGTTGGAAAAGTGGGTCATGCTCCTCAGTGAGTTTGACATTCAGTATGTTGAAAGGCGAGCTATCAAAGGACAAGTCATTGCTAACCAATTAGCAGAAGCTCCATTATCAGGTAGTCATCCTATGACCATGGAATTTCCTGATACGGATATCCTCAATGTTACAACACAACCATGGCAACTCTACTTTGATGGATCCTACACACAACATGGATCAGGGGTAGGAATTCTATTTGTGACACCTCTTGGGCACACAATTCCATGATCTTACAGGCTTACCTTTTGTTGCACTAACAATGTGGTAGAATATGAAGCTTTGATCCTTGGAATTAAATTGGCTATTGACTGGAAAATCATAGAACTACAGGTGTATGGAGACTCTCAGTTAATCATCTATCAAGTCAACAATGATTACCAAACTAAGGATGCCACACTGATTTTATACAAGAGATTGGTAGATGATCTAAGAAAATACTTCATAGATATCAAATTTGAGCAGATACCAAGATCAGAGAATAAAGTAGCAGATGCCATGGCCACAATAGCATCTCTTCTACAAATGCCTAAAACACAAGATCGTTATCAATTTATTATGGAACAAGTGTGAAATCTTGCATACGCAAATCCCAAATCCCAAACCATAAGCCTTTTGGATAGTGCCCAATCTTCCATTTATGGAGACATTTATACTTATCTAAAAGATAATATCTTACCGCCAGATCTTTCTCGCAACCAAAAGCGCAACTTTATATGCCAATCCGCCAAACATACCATTATTGTTGACACCCTTTACCGTCGAGGCCTAAATGGTACTCTTTTGCGTTGTTTAGAACATAACGAATCTGCTTATGCTTTACATGAGGTCCATGAAGGAATTTGTGGTACACATTCAAGTGGATTATCTTTAGCCAAGAAACTCCTTCGTTTGGGGTATTACTAGCCACACATGGAGCAAGAATCTTATAAGTTTGTCAAGAGATGTCAAAAATGTCAAATTCATGGCAATATTATACATGCACCAACACAGGAGCTCCATCCATTCACAACTACATGGCCTTTCTATCAGTGGGGATTGGACTTGGTAGGGAAAATTAACCCATCTTCATCTAATGGACATAAGTTCATTATCACCGCAACAGAATATTTTACAAAATGGGTGGAGGCAGTTCCCTTAACCACAATCACTGGGAAGCAAATATCATCTTTCATACTTAATTATCTCATTTGTAGATATGGGATACCCCAGTCAATCATTACAGATAATGGCAGGCCTTTCAAGAACCAAGACGTCCAAGAGCTGTGTGAAAAGTTCCACATCCAACATCGCTTTTCAACCCCGTATTACCCTCAAGGTAATGGACAGGAAGAAGCTTCAAACAAAACAATCCTAAAGATTCTAAAGAAGACTGTAAATGAGGTAGGGCGTGATTGGATTAGAAGCAATATTACCTATCAAAGTAGAAATTCCATCCCTTTAATTTTCACTAAAGGGACTCATTTCAGATGAGGATTATAGGATCTCTAGACTCCAAGAATTAGAGCTACTTGATGAACATCAACAACAACCTGTCAATCATTTGACAGCCTATCAACAAAGAATGTCTAGGAACTATAATCATAGAGTTAAGCCTAGAGTCTTCCATATTGGAGACTTGGTCCTATGGGAAAACCCTAGAAATCAAGCAAACAGAGAAAAGAAGGGAAAATTTGAACCTAACTGGATAGGACCTTATGTCATTATATCAGTCTATGGATTAGGAGCATACCGGCTATCTACACCAGAAGGAGACATGTTGGAGGAACCCATGAACAACATTCATCTCAGGCGATTCTATACTTAAGGATACCTAGTGCACGGTCAGTAAGGTTGTCTTGATGAAAACTTGGCGAACAGGTGTCATGATGACAGAAAAACAAAAAAAATATATAAAATAAAAGTAAAAAAAAATATACAAAAAAAAAGGGGAGGGATACAATAAAAACAAGTGATGAAAACCTAGCAAACAGGCACTACTTGTGATTTTCACCAGCTCTTCTATCTAGTAGGTACATTCTTGTTACGATTGTTTCCTTTCATATCATTTCCATCTATCATTTGAGATAATCATTATCACTATCTATATCATAGCAGAGATATCATGTTTTACCCTGGCTTGGGGGCAACATCCTAGTGTTATTTGGTACAATGGACTTTCAGCTTAAATGGAAAGGCAATCAAACATGACAACACCAAGTGACGATACTTGAAAAGTAACAAAAAAAACATCAGAAAATCCATCAAAACCCAAAAAACATTAGAAAATCCATCAAAACCCAAAAACATCAGAAAATCCATCAAAATCCAAAAACATCAGAAAATCAAAATCCAAAAACATTAGAAAATCTATCAAAATCCAAACACATCAAAACATCAAAAAATCCATGCAAAAACATCAAAAAATCAAAAACACAAAAATAGAGTCTACATCAGTCAGAAAGTGGAGTCTGTGTCAATCGAACTATGTGGTCTCTGCGTATATAACGTAGGCAAGACTAATCTTTGATCAGTCCCCGAGACCACTAGGATAGGTCTTTAGGTTACATCATTTGGTCAAACATCTGAGAATATCATGCAAACATCAGCACACACTTTTCAACATCGATGATCTAATCTAAATAATGATTTGAAAATACATTAAGTAGAATTTGAATTATTGTGCTTTTTTATTTTTATCATTTGCTTATCATTTCTTTGGAGCTACTTGATGATGTATTGAACTAGAGAAGCAAGGAAGGAGAATGATACTTTTCTTTGTTTATTGTTTGTGAGTTAGTCATTATTATTTTGTGAATTGTTGCGGGAAGTGCTCTACCAAGTATCATGGATGACATTCCAATTCACTTAAGAAAATGATTAATTCTTGTCTGTTTACGCAAGAAATGCTCAGGTCATCTCGGTTTAATTATACCTCGATGCTTGTGTTTGCTTGCAATATCAAATATCATGAAAGAAATACTCAGGTCATCATTGGTCTATCTCATATCATTGATGCTTGTATTCGCTTTCAACATTTTAAAAAGGCTCAGTGATGATACAAAGCAAAATAAAAAGATTATTGAAATGACACTTAGGTTTGCATTGATAAAATAGGTTTGCACGATAAAAATAGATTGCATTCATAATAATACATCTGTAGAGTATTGGTTGCACAAATTACAAGGATTCATTTGCAAATAATGTTATCTTTTTTTATTAAAGATTGAGTATACTTGACACATACAATTTTCATAATGGTGCCATATAAAATCATTTCTTCATCTCATCATAAATTGCACAATAAACATCTCATTTCGTGATATCATATGCACGTTATGTTTCATCATTCATTACATTTATCATTCATTTGCATCTCATCACATTATCATTATCATATAATTGCAAAATCATCATACATCCATACATCATTCATTTACATCTCATCACATTATCATTATCATATAATTGCAAAATCATCATTCATGGCATACATCATTCATTTACGTCTCATTTTATCCATCATACATTACATTACATCCATACATCATTCATTTACATCTCATTCATACATTACATTTTCATCCATACATCATTCATTTACATCTCATATCATACATTGCATTACATCCATACATCATTCATTTACATCTCATTTTATATATTATACATTGCATTTCATTAAGAAAAGAAATACATCATCAATATCATATCACATCATCATCAATACATCTATACAATCTAGTATAATAAATCATCATAAAACATAAAATTAAAAATGCGTCCATCACATAAATCATATAGAACACATCATAAGATCAATACATCCATCACATAAATCATGTAGAACATATCATAGATCAATCGAACTGCTGCACATATATATCTCATCAAGTGTCAAGTATACAATGAAGTCTGAAAAGGATGAAAATAACATCATATCAAAAATGGCTGTATATATCTCTCAAAGGGTACACAAATGATCTCAAGTGGTACTCGCACCAGAAGGGGTAGGTCTCGCACCAGTATCATGACCACCACCAGATGTCCTAGGATCTCTCAGATCTCTCGGATCTCTCGAGAGAGGTCGTGTCACGCCTCTGCTCACTGTCCTCGAACGAGTCCTCTCTGAGTGGGACTGGGCATAACTAACTCTCTGCTCTGGGGGGCAAAGCTCATGATAACGACTCCTGTAAAACTCAATCTCGGCACCTGCCTGCATAGCCCCTCGCATGTAATATGCTACAGAGGTCCCATCTGCCACTCTTTGCAATCTCTCTATAGTAGCCTATGTTGTCTCTGCTGCCTGTCTGACAGTATCTCGCTCTGTAGTCAAGGCTATAATTTGCGCCTGAGCAGTGGTCAACTGTGCTCATACACCTGCTAACTGAGCCTATGTCATCGCTGCTGCCTGTCTGGCCTCATTTCTCTCACCAATTAGAGAGGTAATCTATTTCTATGCAGTAGCTAACTGTGCCTGCATCTAGGCTTGAGTCTGTGCCACTAATCCCTGTGCCTGTGCTAGCTGTCCCTGTAATGTCAAAATCTCAACACACAAACCAGCGACCTCTGATTGCTCTACTAGAGAGGGAGCAACTGCCTGCCTCTTACGAGGTGTACTGGATGATGGCTCTGAAGTACCTGCTATGCTCGGTCTCCCCCCATCTCCACCATCATCATCACTATCACCATCACTTCTACCATCACTATCATCATCACTCTCATCACTATCACTGTCATCACTACCCTCCACGTCAACATCTACATCCTCCTCTCTCCTCCGTCTCTGACCACCTTGACCACCCCCTGCAGCTGCTGGTGCTGGTGCTGGTGCTGGTGCTAGTACTGGCTCATCTGGAATGGTAATATGAGGAGGAGGGTGTAGAGCCAAATACTGTCCATACTCGGGAGTAATGGGTGCCTCAACAATGTCTCGTCGCATATCCCATGCTGATGGCTATAGAGCGTGATAACCCTCAACAAGTGCCCCATAAGGCAAGCACATACCCCAATCACTAGCATCTACCCGTTGTCGTCCATAGTGTGCTACTCCCTGTGGAATACACTGAACAATCCCATACTGTCTGTGGACGCGGTGAAATAGGAATTGCTCCAAAATCCTGAGGCTCTTCCCAATCAAATACATCGAATCAACCAAAAATCCCAACTCGATATCATCCTCATCCCAGTCATCACAATCTAAATAAGGACGCCAGGTCACTGTCTCCACATCATCAAGGATCCATCTCCAATAATCTAGCTTACCAATCATATGCTGGGTAGGCCTGCCTCTGTAGCAAAACACATAAGGTCTCGTCGCTAGTCTCGATAACACCGGCATGGGACGTGTAATAGCAATATGCTCCCATGCCCATACTTGAAGAAGTGTAGCTCTCCCCGATAAACTGCTACCTCCGAGGTACACGATCCAGTGTAAATAATGATATAGCTGAGCAAGCATACACATGCCCCAAGCATATCTCGTCATGTGGGCCACCATACCCTCTAATACCCAACCCTGCCCAAGAGATAGACCCTTTGACCTCTTATCAGGACAAAGGAATCCACCAATAAAGCCTGCCAAAACTGAAGGAAGTGGAGCATATGAATCATAGATCTCTACCCATGGAACCCACTCTCCCGCTATATGGGGATCCTGAAAAACTCTTGGCATAGACTCTACCCCACCAACCTCCTCTGAATCATGCATGACAATCTCCCCAACAAAAGGAATGCGAAGAATACGCCATACATCCTCTTGCATTATGGTCATCTCACCAGTAGGTAAGTGGAAGGTGTTGTGGTCACTATGCCACCGCTCTGCTAAAGCTGTCAGTAGACCCCTATTAAGTCTAATATGGGGCATATCCAGTAATGAGGCTAAACCACAATCGGTAATATGCTGCCTCTCATCCACTAAAAGTCGTGGTATCATATCAAAAGGCCAGGGGAACTGCTCTCGCACCTGGATAACATCTAAATGCTCCTGTTATCATACAAAAAAAAAAAATTTATAGAACAATACGTTATCAATCAGAAATATCAAACATCAGGAGGTCATCAATTTTTTTTAAAAAAATAAAAATTGTGCTTTACCTATCAAACTATCAATTTATCAAGAAGGAACCCTCATCTATCAATCAGGTTT
The DNA here is from genome assembly GCA_007258455.2 of Sequoia sempervirens. Taxonomy (NCBI): domain Eukaryota; kingdom Viridiplantae; phylum Streptophyta; class Pinopsida; order Cupressales; family Cupressaceae; genus Sequoia; species Sequoia sempervirens. The sequence continues at coordinate 223,474,716 of VDFB02168118.1, forward strand.
ATCCCTTCAAAAAATTTAATTATTCCTCGCCTATTATGAGGGTAATTATTATCAATCAATGGATCTCGCTCATCATGAGATAGTTTACCATTTGTTTAGTCAAGATCAAACTAAAATAGATGGAATCAACAACAAATCGATGAAATAAAAATCAAAGTGCACAATTTTCATCAATCTATACTTCCAAGCACTACAAAATCCTACTGATGCACTACAAAATCTACCTAAAGCGCTATTTCTTATGGCGCACTACAAGATCCTACTGAAGTGCTACAAAATCTACCTAAAGCGCTATTTCTAGTGGCACGCTACAAAATCCTATTGAAGCGCTGCAGAATTGACCCAACGCACTAAAATTCTTGCGCGCCACCCTAGCCTACTGATGCGCTACATATTTCTGTTGGCACTAAAAGTCTGGCGCGCTAAAACAGATTACTGACGTGCTATTTTGCGCTAGCCAGGCGCTAAAATGCTAAAAAACACGTGAAAACTAAACTAAAAAGTATGAGCGCGAATTACAAGGAGGATTTGGGGTACGTACCAAAAGTCCATAATCGGTCGGACGCTGGTGACGTCGCACACGCTCAAGTCGGTGGGTTTGGTAAGGGATCGACATCCTGATGCTCTAGCACTCTAAGGGTCTCTATCACAAGATTATCAAAGTCAAATGCACAAATGACTTTTGAAAATGACCTTTTGAGCATTTATAGGTTATTTTTGTGGGATTTTCATGGGATTTATTTATTTTTCCTTCTGAGGAATTAACTCTCATCTATCGCAGGGGTAGTTTTGGACAATTTTGTTGGGAGATAAATTGTTTCTTCATCAAATCCTCAAATCATCATAAAAATTCAAATATTTTTGAAAAATCATAAAAAAATTCAAAATTCATCAATTTATCTCCCGTGGGGGCATATATCGCTATCATTTCAAAATTCAACATCTGGGGCAAATCAGGGGCATATTTTAAAACTTTTCGTCAATACTGGTAGCTGAGGCAAAATCATTCTTTGAAGCAATGCGTAAACACATCACTTCAAAGAGGGGAAAAATGTAGACACCTAAAAATGGTCTGGAGAATCTAATTAATTAAATACGACTTATTTGATTAATTAATCTTAAATTCATCTACTTAATAAATAAATAAAATATTTATTTATATTAAGTTCATTATTAATTCTTCTATTTCATCATATTATTTCTCTCTTAATTAAATAAACAAAATTAAAAACTTTGTTTTATTTAATTATTATTATTATCACTTCTTTTATATTTCTATCATAAATTAAATACACAACTTAAATAATTTGTGTTATTTAATTACCTCATCACATTTCTTCTTAATTAAATAAAGATATCCTAAAATCTTTTATTTAATTATCATTTTCCTTTTGTTTTAATTTAATAAACAAACCCTATAGTTTGATTTATTAAATTATTTATTCCCCTTTTGCTAAATTTAAATAAATTAAAATTATTTAAATTAATGCATAAAATCATTCACCACTATTCACTCACCAATAAAATTAAATTTTCAAAATCTAATTAATTCTACTGTCATTCACGGGAAGAGCTTCAGAGACAAACCTGCAGGAAGTCCTCTCAATCCTCTTCCAACCACCTTCCCTCTCATCTTGCCTGGTGTTTTCAAGGGGAGAAACAATCCTCCATAATCAGCTCCATCTTCTCATCCCATGCCATTCAATTCTCCAGATTGAATCCCAGCCTCTTATCCCATATCCCTGTGCAAATGTGCTGCAGTGAAAGCTATAAATATAGCTCTTTGGCTATAGGAAATGGATCCCAACTTGTGCAACTTTACTCTGCAGGTTTTCCAAGCATCCAAGTATTCAAGCAATCAAGCATTCAAGCATTCATCCAACATCCGTCAAACATCCAACATTTGCAGTCATGGCTACCATTACAGTAGCTTTATTATTTAATCATATAGGAATAGAGATAGTTTGAATTCTCATTCTCTAAGTGTCATTTCAATGGTCTAATTAGCTTCTAAAATCTGAGAGCAAGGTAGATTAGAGAGATCTTTAGAGTTAGAGAGCAATACGATAGCTTCAAAGGTTCCTGTGTTTAAATTAGTTTAAATTTTCTTGAATCTTTGCTATTATGTCTTATTTAGAAGTGTAGATGCATTCTAGATTGTTTAACTCATTCGTACGCTTACAAAGCCCACTACTTTCATCACACTTGGAACATTTTTTGAGCGTTGGTGGAGGCATTTCTATTGGGGATTCCTGCATGGCACACAGACATTCACGTGACACACTTACATCCCTAGCATATTCCTATGGTTAAACTTGCAGAGGCGTTACGCTTCTTGTTGGGAGTCAAGTTGTGATTCCCCCTTTAGTCGACCGACCTGAATATGGCCATTTTTCTTCATCTTTTCAACAAGCATTCCATCCTCTAAGCATTCAGTTGAACTTCTTCATCTCATTCACAAGCTCACTCTCAAGCTTCCAAGCAACATTCTTGCACTCCATTGCAACAAATACATCGCTCCATCACTTTGGTAGAGAAAGTTGGGGACAAACACCATTGCAGCAAAGGCTCAAGTACTCTCAATTTCTCCCCCAAGTAGCCTTGATTTCTCTTGGTGTAGGTGGTAAGCTTCCCTTTCCTCTCCTCTATCACTTGGTTGAGTTGGCACACATACGGTTTTGTTGTGCTTTTGTGCTCATTATTACATTATTTTCTTTATCTCACTTTCCTGGTTTTCCATGGAGGTGGAAACACGTAAATGGGGGTCTAACTGAGGTAGGCCCCTAGACAACCACCCAACATTTTTCTCTCCTTTTTGTGTGTAGCTGAATGTTCTTTCGAGGAGCTAGTTGGTGAACGAGTTTCTTTGTGAGATCCTTCTTGCCACCTTTACTCTTTCATTTTTTCTTTATCACATTAGGGAGTACTTAGTTTATTTAGTTACATTATTTTCACCCCTTAATGGTAGTTAGTTGGGTCGTTAGTCATTTTCTTGGGTTTGACATTATCTCTATTGTTGTCTAGTCGTACGAACGCCAATGAACTTTAGAGATGCCAATGTGTCGTGCTGTCATCCAAGGACCACACTTTCATCCTTAGGAAGAGAGATTCTTGAGGCATAGTGTTGAAACTAAAGACTGACTCCCTAGCTCCATTTTTTATTTTGGGTCTATAGAGTGGTTGAAGGACCTCATAGTCCTCATCATTCTCATCCCGCATATCCCAACACCCCGTTAACCTAAGGTAAGTTAGGGAATCCTTCTGGATATTGGGCCTCCGTGACCTGGGGCCTTGCATGTCATGGTCCCCCTCTCTTATAGACCCTTTGATACTTTTCCACCAAATTCAGGTGCCCAAATTTTTATCTTTTTCTTTGCATATTCATAATGCATATATTAGACCATCTTAACAATTATTAGGGTAATAATCAACTAGTTGCCTTAATACTTGTTAATTTTATTGTAATATTTTTTTGTGTTAACACTTATTAAGATGAATAACTATTTGAGTTACCTTTAATATTTGTTAAAATAAACTAATAAATGCCCTCAAATTATGCAAAGAAGGAGAGTTGATTTTTCAAGTCAAACAGGAGTGGAACTGAGGTGCCTTTGGAGTTCTATTTTTGAATTTTAGTCAAACTGGAGTGTTTTTGGAGTTCTCTTTGATCAAGCAGATTGAGAGGGAGATTTTTGAGCTATTTTAGCTCAATTTCGATCAATTATGGGCCCTCATTTTTAGGCTTATCTATTTTTCTCATGAGGCATACTAAGATGGATATATTTTAGTGCAGTTAACTACAAGTGTCACCTCTTGGCACTTTGAGACTATTTATGTATTAAAGGAGAAAACCTTACCTTCATTTTCCTTAGTTCTTGATTTTTTGCCTTTTCATTCTGCAAAGAGGTGATTAATCTTGTAACTCAGAATTTATTTCACATTTTATATATAGTAGCAACAACTATTTTAGTTCATTTTTATTAGTTTTTATAGAGATTCCTTCAATTTTCAATACAATCAAAGGTTCATCTATTTAGATTATGGTGTCTTGTTTCATGTTTAGTGATTTGATAAAGGATTTTCTATTTTTTACTTCAAAACCTTCAAATTATTTTGTCTCAATTTTACTAAAAGAAAGTATACAAAGTATAAACTTCATCGCAGGTTACAAATTATTCAATTTTTTTCATGCTTTTCTATGAAACACTTTTGTGGTAAAATTTATCATTTTGTGTTGTATGAACATGTTTCTTTGAAAAGTAGTTGTGAATCAAGCTATAGATTAATTATTTCGGTGCATCACCTCAAAGAGTGAGCTTTTCATTTCATTAGTTATTTTTCTATCCTTTTTTCAATCAAAAAATCCATTAGTGTCTAGGAGATCTAAAGGGGAACTATCCCATAATTTGGAGGTTCATTCTCATAGTAGGTCACCCACAACCTAAGTTTAATCCCATGTTGCACAAGATTTCCAAGCTTCCAAATGTTTAGCATCAAGGATGCAATACTTCGTGTCAACAATACCCATCAGAGGGAGCTAGTAGTAAGGGGAAGTCCTCAAACAATTGATCATTTGTTGTTTATGTGTGAGAAAAGAAGTGTTGTTGGTCAAAGCAAGATCATTTGTTGCTACTTCAATAAAAGGTCCTTTTTCCTTTTGATCTTAAAAGACAAAAAAGTCTTGTTGGCTTGTGCAAAAGTATTTGGCCCTTTGACCTTGACATCAAATGGGGAGAGTGAGTAGTTTGTTGCCATTAATGCCAAAGGGGGAGATTGTCAATAGTTGTTGTCAGTGATGTCAAGAATAATGGTTGGATTGTTTTCACTGATAGATACTATTAGCATTTGAGTAATATGTTGTTAGTCCTTTGCATATTCAGTTTGGGATAACATTTATTTGATGTCATGCCTTATCAAAGAAGAGAAAATTTGAAGTTCATGGTTTGATGTCATGCCTTATCAAAGAAGAGAAGAGTTGAATAAGTGCATGGTTGGATTTCATTCATTCTCAAAGAAGAGAATAATTTAATAAGTTCATGGTTGTATTGTTGAAAGGCACAAGACAACTGAGAGGGGGGGGGGGTGAATTAGTTGTCGCCAAACTCAATCACAAATATCAAATACTTATCAACTTCACAACCACTTTATTCTATTATTAAGTATGAACATAAAATGAAAATAACAGAAAGAAATATCAACACAAGAGGCACCAGATTTATGTGGAAAACCCAAAAAGGGAAAAACCATTCTAAGGATTAACTCACAATATAAAGTAATTCCAAAACCGAATATATAGAGGGTCACTGCTAAGGGCTCACTACCCAAAATAAAAGGCTCACTACCTACAAAAAGGACTCACTATCCAACAAGGAGGCTCATTTCCTACAGATACAAAAGATAATAGAAAAGATCCACAACAATAAGTTACACACATTTGTAGCCTTGATCAAAATTTTGTAGACACCGTTAGCTCACTACTTTTAAAAATCTAGCACAATAAAGTATTGCTACCTCAACTCACTTTTGCACACTCCACTTCTCAAACTCATAGAATACTTGATACATCAATTTATAACATCTTGATTTGTATTTATACCATCTTCAACCTTAGAAACTTTCTCCAAGGTTGGTTGCACGTGCTTCAATTTACAAATTCAAGTTAGGTCGGGAACTCAACATTCTTGTGATGGAAGAGAATGAGAGTGGACCAAAAAAACACCTAACCAAGACCCAAAAAAATGTCTTAGATCAATCACATGCTTCGTCAATTGATACTTATCCTTTGTATGAAGTGTAAACACAAGGTCAACCAAATCTAATGAAAACACAAATGAACTTTGAAGTACATTCTTCTATAATAGGAAGATAACATACAAACCACATAACACGCTTCACCATACACTGGAACACATCTCAGATACCATCAGATTCATCCGCAAAACATGCAAAAAACTTCATACATAGAACACATTCCACTAGTCCATCTAGACTACATAGACACACATAGCAACTCTAAAACTCATCTTCTAGAGAACCAAATCATGAACACTTTTTCCAGAACATAGATATGTTCACCATTACAAGCCATCACCCAGATCTGCAAGACCTGAAACAAATGAGCAAAGGACTACAAAGCAAAAAAAATTGTTCCAATCCACAGACAAAAAAATGTGCCAAACCAGTTCACACACCGGTGAAAACAACTCACTCTCCATCAAGCCAAAAGCTACAATCCAGGAGATATCACCCAATAATTTCCTTGAGAAACACTTTAGATCTGCACAAGCATAGGATCAACATAGAAGAAATGTGAATCACAAACTAGAGCACATTTTGAACGCATACTCAACTCTATGAGCACTATTTCTCAAAAATACTTGGCAACTCAACATATCAACACACCTGCAACACCATAAAGATAGCTCCATGTACTCACAACATGTCAACAACATCTCAACTATACATGCACAACCTGCAACTTCCTATACTGTGTTGACATCAATGACAACACTACCAAACTTACTCATACTTGCAACAATCTCCTTCTTTGTCATTCATGGAAACACATGATTTTAAAAATTTTCAAAGACAATAACCATTCAATTCCTACACTCTCCTTTATTTTCTAGATTAGACAACCTACACAACATTCCTACACTCTCAATACTCTCTCGTTTTCCTTCACTCTTTTTCACATGACTCTCTCTCCCCCTTTGACATCAATGGAAAAGACCAAAAGTTATGATCACTCACCCTTAGGAGTGTACCCATATAACTCATACTACAATAATAAAACTTTCTACTCCCCTATGGAGTAGACCCATTAATCAATCCAAACAAATCAAGAATCTATAGATCCACTAGATTGATCCACCTCCATGTGCACCTAGTTCGAAGAAGGAGGGACAATGACCCCCAAATTCTTCCTGAGATACTCAAAAGTATCCTTTGGAAGAGCCTTAGTAAATATATCTACAATCTGATCCTTTTTAGGAACATACTCCAGTCTGACTTCATTCTTCAATACCTTCTCCCTCAAGAAATGATAAATGATAGACATATACTTTGTTCTAAAATGCATTACCAGATTATTTGAAATGTTTATAGCACTTGTATTATCATAGAAGATAGGGATAGGCTCATCAAATATGACTCCTATATCCTTCAATGTTTTCTTCATCCACAAAACCTGTGTGCAACAAGATGTTGTAGCAATGTACTCAGCTTTTTAAGTGGATATAGACACTAAATCCTATTTCTTGCTTAGTCATGAAACCAATCTTCCTCTAAGAAAGAAAGAGCCACCACTTGTATGTTTCCGGTCATCTACACAACCAACCCAATCTACATTGGTAAAAGCACTCAAAGTGAAATCAGTATCCTTAGGATACCACAAGTGATAATCCAGAGTGCCTTTAAGATATTTGAATATCCTCTTTACAACTATAACATGTGCTTCTTTCAGTCCTACTTGAAATGTGGAAACCAAACATACTACATACATGATATCCAATCTAGTAGTAATAAGATACAATGTAGTCCACCAATCATAGATCTATACATGCTCTGATCAACTTTAGTAGATTCATCATTTTTACTCAACTTACATCTAATCATGATAGGGGTACATACCAATTTGGAGTCATCCATTCCAAATTTCTTCAACAACTCTTTGAAATACTTGTATTGTGAAATGAATATACCCTTATTAGTTTGATTTACTTGAAGTCCAAGGAAGATATTCAACTCACCAATCATAGACATTTCAAACTCCTTTTGCATCTCCTCTACAAATATCTTGCACATACCTTTATTTCCTCCAAAAATGATATAATCAACATACACAACTACTATCAGAATTTTGTTTCCTACAACTTTGAAATAGAGATTACATTTTGTGCAACCCTTGCTAAAACTTTATTTTGTCAACTACATGTTCAATCTTGTATACTATGCTCTGGGAGCCTGTATGAGTCCTTACAATTCCTTTTTCAACTTGCAAACCATGTATAGTTTATTTGGTAACTGAAATCCCTCTGGCTATTCCATGTACACCTCTTCTTCCAATTCTCCATTTAGAAATGTAGATCTAACATCCATTTGATATATACCTTGAAATACTTATGAGCAGAAAATACCAAAAACATCCTAATAGTCTCCATTCTTCCCAGCAGGGAAAATTTATCCTCAATCAGTTCCTTCAACCTATGAATAACCTTTGCATACAAGTATTTCTTTGTTTCTCACAACTTTACCATTCTAATTCAGTTTATTCCTGAACACCCACTTTGAACCAATTACATTCTTGTTTACAGGTCTAGGAATCAATTCCCATGCCTGATTCTTTTCTATCTACTACAACTCTTCTTTCATTTCTCTAACCCAACTCTCATCTTTGCATTCTTCACACATATACTTAGGTTCTCTCTTTGAAAGTAAACACAAATTTACCTCAACTGCTACCACTTTGCTTCTTGTCTTCACACCTTCACTCTTATGTCCAATTATCTGTTGTTCCAAATGATTTTTCTCTACATAATTAGGAGTGTTAGGAGCAAGTTGTCAAGTTTCTTCTTCTTCTTCTTCCTTATTCTCTTTTGGTGCTAGTCCATAGATAGGCTCATCTAGTTTGACTTCACTTATCTCAATAGGTCTGTGCATATCTTCATCAACCTTCACATTTTCACTCTCAACAATCTTCCTCAATATTTTAATGAAGCATCTATGTGCTTTGCTACTAGTTGAATATCCAAGGAAAATCCCTTCATCACATCTGGCATCAAACTTTCCAAGACTCTCATCATCTCTTTTAATGTAACATTTGCTTCCAAACACTTTAAATTACTTCATAGTAGGAATCTTACCAGTCCATAACTCATAAGGATTCTTCATGTTGTTACCTTTTATTTGAACTCTGTTAAGAATATAAACAATAGTGTGGATTGCCTCTCTTTGGTATACATCAGGTACATTTTATTTTTTCATCATTGTTCTTGCAGCTTCTTTAACAATTTTATTCTTTCTCTCAACAACTCCATTTCGATGAGGGGTTCTAAGAGCAAAAAAATATCTCTTTATGCCACGCTCTTCAAAAAATGTATTAAACTCACTGGAAGTGAATTCTCCACCTCTACCATATCTTAAACATTTGATTCTTAGGTTCACTTCATTCTCTACTCTTGCCTTGAACACTTTAAATCTATCTAAAGCTTGAGCTTTCTCCCTAAGAAATTTAACCCATGTCATTCTAGAATAATCATCAATCAAAAGAATGAAATACCTATCACCATTAATAATTCATGTTCTTGTAGGACCATAGAGGTTTGTATGAACCAATTATAGCATTTTGGTAGATGGTTTCTCTTTTCCTTCAAAAATACATCTTGTTTGCTTTCCTAATTGACAACTTCTACACACAGTATTGGTAGGATTTTTAATTTTAGGCAGATCCTAGACAACCTCTCTTGAACTGAACCTAATCAGATTATCAAAGTTTACCTTTCCCATCCTATGTTTCCATAGCCAACATTCATTAACTTATGATACAAGGCACTAACCATCGACACCCTTAAGTTGATAAATATTTCCATATGTTCTTCTTCCTACAGCGACCATAGTTCTGAACCCTTTTCTAATCTCACAGGTGTTATCCTAAAACACAAGCTTGAATCCTTTGCTACACATTTTTCAAACACTCAAAATATTAGTCCTTAAGCCCTTAACATAATAGATGTCATTATTACTATGTTTTCCATCAAAACTAATTGTTCCTTTTCCAACAATCTTTGCTCCAAAATCATCTCCATACATGAATAATCAACCATCATACTTTTCAAGCTTAGTGAACTTACTTTTATCTCTGGTCATGCAATTTGATCATTCACTGTCAATCACCCAATAGTCTTCATCCTGTCTAGCATGAAATGCAGTAACCAAAGTACCTTCCATCTACTCCTTGAACTTGTTCTCCATACCACTTTCCCTTGCACATCTTCTAGAGTTAGGAGATAAAAATTTATTCATTAAGGCTAGAAACAAACATTCATCTTTACCATCCTTAAAATCAGATTCGTCATAAAAAATCCCAACATCTTCTCTAGCATAATACAATCTCTTGAAATTCTTATCCTTTTTGTCTTTATTATCTCTATTCTTCTTGTGTACAACTCTATTTGGACATCTTGAAGAATAGTAACCAATATTTCCATAGCTGAAACATTTAAAAGGTTACATACCTTTGTACTTACTGGTACCTTTCTTCAACTTCCTTGTAAAGTTTTCTTCTAACTCATCTAAACCATCACTATCCATATCATCTTCTTTAGTAGCTTTAAAGGTTGATTTTGTATTCTCCTTTTCTTTTCCAAACTTTCTCATCTCAAATGCATTCAAGGTGCCAAATAGTTTGTTCTTTAGTAAACTTCTTAGGATCATACACTTCTTCAATAGTTGAAACTTTATCACTGTAACTCTCTGACGAAGTCATCAAAATATTTTCCATCACATCTTTATCAGTCAGGGTACCACCTTGAATCTTCACTTCATTCACTGCAATATCAACCATCTAAAAATAACTTTTAATATCTTCACCTTCTTCCATTTTCAAGTTCTCATATCTGTGCTTAGCTATTTGCTTCTTTGAAAATTTCACTCTATCATTTCCTTCATAGATATCTTCCAACTTTTTCCAAACTTCATAAGCAGTGCCAAAAGAAATAACTTTTGTTCGCTCCGTCTTAGATAAGGAACTACAAATTTCATACCTTACTTTCTCATTTTCCTCATAGGAAGAAATCTCATCTACAGTAGAAGGAACACTTGTTGGTGCAACATACTTTCTCTCAATAGCTTTCCAGGTCTTGTAACCAGGAGAGATTATGTAACCTCTCATCTACACTTTCCAGTCATTGTAGTCAGATCCATCAAACATAGGGATCACAAATTTGTGCGACACTGGATCTACCTCAAGTGATTAAGCTCTTCTTCAAGGAACCTGGCTTTGATATCAATCTTTGAAAAGGCACAAGACAACTAAGATGGGAGGTGAATCAATTGTCACCAAACTCAATCAAAAATCTCACAATTATCAACTTCACAACCACTTTATTATGTTATTAAGTATGAACATGAAATGAAAATAGCAGAAAGCAATATCAACAGAAGAGACACTAGATTTATGTGGAAAACCCAATAAGGGAAAAACCATGGTGATGATTAACTCACAATATAAATTAATTCAAATACCGAATATAGAGAGGCTCACTTCCAAAAATACAAGGCTCACTTCCTATAGAAAGGACTCACTTTCCAATAGGGAGGCTCACTTCCTACAGATACAAAAGATAATAGAAAAGATCCACAACAACAAGTTACACACATTCACAACCTTGATCAGAAGATTGTAGACACTGTCAACTCACTACTTTTAGGAATCTAACACATTAAAGTACTAATTCCTCAACTCACTTTTGCACACTCTACTTCTCAAACTAATGGCATACTTGATACATCAATTCATAACATCTTGAAATGTATTTATACCATCTTCAACCTTACAATTTTTTTCCAAGTTCGGCTACACCCTCATCAATTTACAAATTCAAGTTAAGTCAGCAATTCAACATTCCCATAGTGGAAGATAATGAGAGTGGACCAAAAAAACACCTAACCACGACCCAAAACAACGTCTTAGATCAATCACAGGTTTCCTCAATACTTATCCTCTGTATGAAGTGTAAACACTAGGTCGGCCAAACCTAATGAAAACACAAATGAACTTTGAAGTACATGGTTTTGTAACAAGAAGATAACATGCGAACCACATAACATGCTTCACCATACACTGGAACACATCTCATATACCTTCATATTCATCCGCAGTAAGTGAAAAAAACTTCATACATAGAACACTTTCCACCAGTCTATTCAGATTGCACAGACACACACAGTAACTATGAAACTCATCTTCCAGAGCAACAAACCACAAAGAAATTTTCCATAACATAGATAACATCATTACAAGCCATTTCCCATATCCATAAGAACTTAAAAAAACCAGCAGAGGACTATGGAGCAGAAATATTTCTCCTAGTCCATAGACAAATAACTCTGCCAAACCAATTCACACACTGGTGAACACAACTTTGACTCTCCATCAAGCCAAAAGCTACAATTCAAGATCTATCACCCAATAACATCCATGAGAAACACTTCAGATCCACACAAGCATAGGATCAACACAGAAGAAATGCGGAGCACAAACCAGAGCACATTCTGAACACATACTCAACTTTGTCTGAACTATTTCTCAAAAATACTTGGCAACTCAACATATCAACACACCTTCAATACCATAAATATAGCTCCATGTACTCACAACATCTCAACAGAATCTAAACTATACATGCACAACCTGCAACATCTTGTACTGTATTGACATCAATGACAACATCAATGACAACACCACCAAACATACTCATACTTGTAACATGTATGTCATGCCTTATCAAAGAAGAGAATAGTTGAAGAATTTCATGGTTGGATGTTATTGTTTATGTTCATATAATGCATTATTACTAGTTAACAAAAATTTGGTTCTCATGATAATATATTAAGATGAAGATTAGAAGCATGACTAATGTTGGAGATATGATCTACAGTTTATCTCATGTTCTCTCCTAATGTTCCTAATGATATATGTGTTGTTGAAAGGAACTTCTGGTCTCCAAAAGTTGCATAATTTTTTTTGGTTTATGAAGATGCATTGAAATTTTTCTAGGAGAATGCTCTGCATTCCTCAACTATTGTAGTTCTAGTATTGTGGTTTAGTATTTGATGTCAGTGCTCTATGTATGTTGAACTCCTATCCTTTTAGGTCACTTGTAATGTTGAGGAGGTTCTTCTGAATTGAAGTATGTTAGTAGTATGCTATTTGTTTGGATTGGTCTAGGAAATGCTCTGCATTCTTTTCATTGATGTCTCCTTTTGCAGCTTGGTAAATGTGTTCACAATTTCTGTGTAATTTCTTAGTTCAAATCCCATATGTTGAAGTGTTCTATCAATTGTTCTACAAATGTTACATCATCTAATTTGTATTTTGTGTTTCCTGAAAAAAATTATCTATACCATTTTGGTATGTGGTGATTGTTGATGGAATGAAAGTATGATGCAAGTTTATATAAGTGATGTTGGATGTTCAATGAACATCTCCATGTGATCCACACATTTCTAATTGGTCACTTTAGTGTCACATTGCGTATTGAGTGTGATTTCTTAATCTTTTGTGGATATTTGGTTGGCATGACCTGTTCCTTTACTTCGGTTATGAGCTTGGGGGATTTCATCAATAATGGAAGGTGTGTCATGATAGATTTTGGTCCTAATCTATCATTTCTAGAACCACATAAAGTAAAATCAATTGAAAGAGTGTTTATGGGCTAACTAGTCATGTGCTTCAATATCACATACATACATTTCCCTGATGTTGACTTAGGTTGATGTGCACCTACATGTAAATCATTTTGGATTACATTCAAAGAAGTGTTAAGACTATTTTTTTCCTCTCTATCGTCAGGATAGGACTACATCTTGCTTTGGTGGCTGACTAGTTGAACTTATTATTTATTCTCTTTTTAGCTAACCCGATTGAAGAATCAAAGTGATGTGACATATAAATGAAAGATCATTTTGGATGCAAGTTAAGTGAGAAGTGTACAAGTGTGAAAAAATGTGTGAGTGAGATTTATTGAATATCCAATAGAGATAATGCTAACTATTGTGAAAGGGAAGATAAATTATGCTTGAATTCTTCAGTTAGAGAGTTGTGTTGAAAATATTTGCAATTCTCTTATAGATATCTTTTGTATCTTTCTCTAAGGTAGTGAATCTCATCAACTTCTCTATATCTTGCTCCTAGAATTTTTTGGTACTTCAATGTTGCAAGTCCTTTTGTATCTTGATCTAAGATAGTGATCCTTATATTGTGAGTTAACTCTAACTATGGTTTTCCATCATTAGGTTTTCCACATAAAATTGGTGTATCTTTGTGCATGTGTGTGTTCTCTATCTCTTTCTCTTAGTTTTTGATCTGATTATTGCTATATATTTCATTTGTAAAGTTTTTTGAAGGTCTTAAAGATTCAAATTTTCATATTCTTCTTTGTTACTGCTATGCTTAATGCTCCATTCTTGTCTACTAAGGGAGTTTGAGTTGTGCTGAAAGTTTCAAGTTCTAGAAGTGGTTAAGTTTTGTGTAGACTAATTCACCCCACACCTCACAGTCTCTAGAAGTGTTCAACATGATGTGTATTTTTGAAATGTCCTCTAGTTAGTTAGAAACCTACAATCTCACAAGTTTTTCCTATTATTAAAGTTTTCATATTGTTTTACTCATCATGGGGGGATGGACTAAAGTTTTGAACTCTAAAGGAAAAAATTCTAGTTGTAGATCAAACTATTGCATAGATATTTATTTATGGTGAATATCACTTTTACGGATATTTTTTTGGGATAGGATGATAATTTTACATATTAGATTGCAAGAGTGAAAGTTTACATCTTTAGAAAATACCCCACAAATTCACATTAATCTCATCTACTCCTATTTTTCAACTTTTGAGAGAATATCCAATGTTAGGATAGCTTGTGAATATTGTGTTTCCACCTAAATATCATTAAGAAAATACTTACCTAAAACTAAGAAGGTATGTAAGGATATATGTGAAACTTTGAATAGGATATAAACATTGCATAGAAAAAAAATTCTTCCATAGATCCTTATTGAAATCTAACATGTAGTTTGATAAAAACAAATAGTTTAGAACATTGAAGGACCTTGCATATATTCAAGGGAGCATTATACATGATATAATGGAGACCAATATATAGATACCCCTTGAGGTTTTGAAAAGTAAATTTAACAAGTGTTTTAACAATACACTAGATGTGGGAAAACTTTATGAGGAATGATGATAAATTTGAAGGTTTAGATGTTGAAATGGATATCTTCTAGCACATTTAATGTCTACAAAATCAAATTTAAGCATTTTAAGCATAAAGGGAAGGTTTGGAAAATATGAAGACCTCAAGATGTTGGGATATTAAGTATAGATTTTTGGGAACTATCACTCATAAGTTTGTGTTTATGCAAAGAGACTAGAATTTTAAATTTATCCAAGGAAATTTTATCTAACCAACCTACAAACAACCTAAAATTGAAGTACATGAAACATATCCATCACTTAACTTTCAAGAAAATTCACCATGACAAAGGGAAGAAAAAAAGGAAACTAGGGGAAGATGAGAATCACAAGAAAATTTTGAAAAAAGGGGTTCCAAATTTTTTTAAAATAAAAATGGGACATGTGTGCAACATATAAGAAAGGGCATGATCTATTGGGGAAATTATCTACAAAATTTTAAAGATTGAAACAATTAAGAGTTGGAATATGTAGTTTCACATACTTGGAAAATCATATAAGGCATGACTACAAGACAAGATAAATGTTAGTACAAAATTAAATTAATAATAAATCAAAGTGCATGCATATGAATTCATCCCCTTTTTTGGAGTATGTTTACACTTTCAACTTCAAACTAAGCATTGAACTATATAGAACTGTCTAAGCTTTTAACCTACCTATATAATACACCACTACTAGTTAACCTTAGAAATTGACTCATGAATTTTTATCATCCTTTATGAAGGAAATAATTTTGAACAACATTTACTCAAAAAATTCTACTACAAGTGGTTACAAACAACCATTTAATTTAAGAATTTTGATAAAAGAAAACTCCAACATCTAAATATGTAAAACGAGGGAAAAAAGAAGAAGACAAAACCAAAATAATAAACCAACAAAGGAAAGAAATAAGAAAGATAAACACCTATGCTAGAAATATACAAGATAGACCTAATGATTGCATAAGGTTGGAAGTAGTGTTTTAGAAACTACACATTTATGGGTAGAGAAAAATATTTCCTTGTCATGATTTGTAGCTTGTAGGTGTTATCTCAAAGGATTTGAATAATTTAGAAGGGGCCTAACCATAACCTACCAAAATTTTCATGTTCATCTTTCCTCTCATGGGATTTATCCTAGTACAATACCAAGTAAAATATTTGGAAGGCTTTTTCTTTAACTATTTTGTTAGACCAACATTTGATTTTTCCTCAATCCTTTATAAATTGCTCAATATAAGTCTCTTTTTTATTCTAAATGTAGTTTCTATAAAGTTATAGCTTCTAGACTATTATTTCTGTTAGTATAATTATAAAGGAATTAGAGTAGGAATTTTTAGGTTTACTAGAAAGATAGGGTTGAGCCCATCAACCAAGTGGTAGGGTGAAGTACCTAAGGCATTTTTAACTCTTTTCCTATTAACTTATAAGGTGTATTTCAATTGAATATTCTATCCCATATGGTTCTTGATAAACATTATTTTGATACTCTCCAAGACGTTTTTGATAGCTAACTAAGCCAAACCATTATCTTGTGATTAATGGTTAGAGGAAATTTTAAAATCACTCCATGTTCAAAAGCCTAGTTACAAAATTTCCTTGAAGAGAAGGTGGTTTGGTTGTTATATAGTAGAGAAAATAGAATCCCAAACCTAGTGATGATGTTCTCTTCATTAAATTTTACTACCACTTAGGTCATGCAATGCTTGCATGAATAAAATTCATCCCATTTGGTTGAGTATTTTGTGGTAATAAGGATGTGTCTATGTATAACTAAGGAAGGGGAGATGATTATGATTGAAAAGTCCAAGCCCCAATATATGAATGAGCATGACCAATTAGAACATGGTAGTTATGGATTTCTTTCCCTTACTATAGATGTTTGGTATACATGACATAGGCATACATTTTCATGGCACCCCTAAAGGTAATAGGCAGATAATATCTTTTTATTAGGATTTTGTGTGATGTAGCTACACCTAAATCATGTATAGTAACAAGATTTTCATGAAAATCTTTTAGAACTTTGCTAGCTTCTTTTTCCTTCAAGTCTTCTAGGGGAGATGACCCAGTAGTTGAGCACCCTAACTTCACACTTCTCAAAATATTACATAGAAATTTCAAATCACTCTCAATTTCTTACAACAACATACTTGGCAAGTCCCCTGCTTATAACTAATGTTTCATGGCCACATCAACAAATATGGTACCACTTCCACATGCATTTTGTTGAGGTGTCCAAAAAGACCCCCAAAATAATTTAGTTTGATAGTTGTGTACTGTCATGTTTTATTAGTGCATTAATGTGTCATCACATGATTTGTTACTTTTTAGATCTAAGGAATACATTCCATTCAGTTATGGGTATTCATCATCAACACTAACAACTTTAAAGTCACAACTATTGGTGCAATATTGTTAAAAATAATTAACATTAAATCAACGAATGTTATAACAACTATTGAAACATGCTCAACTACTGAATTGTTTCTATAAATAAAACCTCGATTTATATCATAAAATTATTTCTCTTTGATGCAAGGATCCTTTGTTCTTTAGCAAATAAAATATCACATTGTCATACCAGGTCCTTTGAATCAACATCAACCACATACCGTCACATACCGTTGACATGTTATTTGGTGCGCACGCATGTCTACTCAATCTTTTGTACCCACTTGCCCGAAGCATGGAGGCGATATTTTTAATAACTAACTTATTTTTTGTGTTGCAAGTTTTATTAAGTGCTGTCATATGGTACGTTGACAATTAGAATTTACCACTGGCATATCTTCTGCACTTTTTTGGCATGGTGGTTCATTAATGCAATTCATTTCGAGTGTCATTTCAAGATGACTGAGATATTCATGATTCGGTTGGTATTTGTTTATGTCCTCGCTCTCAATGTGGAAGGTCTATTTCTTGATGTGGACTATAGAGAGATATTTCTTCTTTGGGCAGTTAGATGTATTTCTTACTGTCATAGCCGTCCAGTCTGGTAATAGAAGACTTCGCTTGTTCCCTTGCAAATGGGAAGCACTGGATATTGGGAGATAACGATTCGGGAAAGCTCATGAAGCTCTTACTTCTTTTTTCAGCTCACCACATGTAGAAAATGCCATGGGACATTCTTTGGTTATTTCCACAAAAAAAGCTATCAGTTTTTCTTTTCAATCGCATGGGCATTCTTTGGGCCAAAGGAATCCTTAAAATGGTATATAAATGAATGATATGGACAGCTCAAATGACAGTAACTAGCACCTAAATTCTCTTCGATGATGTGCTCGCAGTTACTTCGGTTACAGGTCCTTCAACTATTTTTCTTTGTGGTCTGATCTGTGGTGGGGTTAACGATTTTAATCTCTCTGTTTAGGTTGTTGTGGGCATTTTCTTGGTAGTGATAGTCTGCCAGTTAGGATTGAAGAATATGTGTATGTGTATTTCACTGCAATTTTGGTGTGTTTTCTCTCTTACTCTAGAATTTGGGTTTAGGGTTTGGGGTTTAGTATTTGGGTATTCACACCTGCAGCAATCTCTTATGATGTGCATGCATATTTATGTTATGGGAATGGTAAATGAAAATCGTAAGGATAAACATAATTTGACGAGAGACGAAATATTTAAAAGTTGTGTAAGAAGAATATATATATATATATAAAATTAAAATCATTTTTAAAAAAAAATTCACATTAACAAATATACATGGAGTTAAGGCTTGTGAAATAAAATATATAGTAAAATTTGAAAATTAAAAATATTTTCTATTACTTTAAAATTGTTGAAAATATTTTTCAATTAAAAGACAAATTAAAAATATCATAATTGTTTACAATAATATTTATATATACTATTAAAAGATGTATCAAACGAATTCAATTACCTTTTTGGTATTATATTAGTTCTATCACCTATTGAGCCACCTTAGTGACACATTCTATGAGGTCTGAATATAATTAGTCGAAGCTTGATATTGTTGGTAGGGCATTTGACACATTCACCAAACCATATGAAGTACTGGTATTTCGCTTCTCTTGAAAGAAAATTAAATCTGAAGATGGAAGATGATTATCCCAAAGTCCTTGATGACAGAGTTTGACTTGTGAGAACTCAATTATTAATTATATTTTTGTAGTAACACAATAGAACTTATACAATTGTTTGCTTGAATATTATAATATAGGTTAGGTATTGAACCTAGAAAACTTTACACCATTCTCAACCCAGAAAAATCCTTATGAAAACAAGACTTGTTCATAAAATGTTCAATATTGGGATGAGTGCAGGATCATAATGGACCATGGCAATAGGAAAAAAAATCATTTTCACATAGCTAAAATCCTTCAACGTATGCCTGACTTTTTAATTGGTTTAGGTAAAAAATGTATTTTTCCTTCATAAAAATAAAATAAAAACTATATTTAAAATAATAGATATCTGATATGTAAAATAAAAAATCGATATTCTATATGTAAATTATAAAATACAAATCAAATAATGAGAGCATCATTTTACATTGAATCAATTATGATATCACGAATGTGGTTGTTCTTCATGGTCAAATGGGTGGGGACTAGGATAGGATTAGTTTTTTAAAGTGTGGAAGAGAAGGTACATGCATTCTTTACAAAAGGAGAAATGACATAATGTCGGGACTTAGCCCCATCACACCATGAGCATTTTTTGTTAGGGACTGCATTGGAATTCACCCCAAATTGACATTTTCCACACTATGCAATAACATGCTCTATAGCAAAGCAATTTCTACATTTGAATGTTATCTTTTCATAATCTATTAGCTAACACCAATGTCTATTTCCAACTTTGAGAAAGATTTTTGTTGGAAGACCTTTGAGACATCCATTTCTATACACAAGTGGGCAAAGGTCAAATTTTCATAGTTGATTTTTTCATTGGAGATATTGTGGTATTTTCCCAAGCCATTGCCAATCACCTTCAGAAAGTCAATTTCCTAGAACCCATAAGAATGTTGATGATAATGACTCTATTCATGAATCAAACGAGGGGGACCATGGTTTCATACAGAAAAAATCACCTTGAAACAACCAAGGTCCAATTTTAAGCACCATTTATTTGAATTCTAGGATAAAAACCCTTTGGTGCACGAGTGAATATTGATTTCATCTTCCAGATAATCCTTCCAATTTACATCAATCCATAAATGGAGATCACATAATGTAGGCCATACCTTAGTAAATCTATAGATCAAGGTGTGATCTTGCAATATTCTTCCCTTTCACAAACAAAGTTGTCAAGATTGATCTCAGGGGTAGATGATTGATGAATGACAAAGGGATGACCTAGTGAGGCTACAAAATGAAGCGTATGAGACTTGATTTTTTTCTTGGTAGGATCTGGATAATGGATGAAGCATCCAAACATCAATCCCATGAAAACCATTAGCTCCATCCCTCACCTTAAGTCGAAAGGGATCAGATCAGGGAAATTTGTGCAGCTGCAAGCCTTGGGAGAACACCAACCTATGAAGACCAAAGCACAAAGATAAGGGTTGAGTAGCAAGGGCATCAACAAATATTTTTTGTGCTGAGCTACAGTTGACACCATCATGGCTCAGACCCTTAGAGTCAACCATCACTTGAGCATCAAGACCTACATCACCATCTTTCAGACAAAAAAATTTAGCCAACGAAGGCATAGATTTTTTATCAGGAAAGTCATCCCCATCACACACCAGACCTCACACAATTTGTGAAATGATATTATTCATGGTATCTGACAAGGCATGGAAAACACCTTTACCATCATCCCCCTTGGGGACACCATCGCCATGCCCATTCACATAGTACATAATGCTAGAAGATAGAGCAAATGCAAAATGATGAAGGCGACAATGCCCAAAATCCACAACAATCACAATAATAGATACCAAAACAGAAGATGTGAGATAGAAAAATAACTCACTTTCAATTATTTTCAGAAAATGAAAATACAAATTCAAAACTTACATGCTACAACCTCACATGCTGATTCATTACAACAAAATCAGCTCTGAAAACAAAATATATTATTTCGGTCCACAATATGCATTGATGGAGGCCCACCTTCTACAACCCCACTTAAGCCTTTTATTTTACCCAATAACTGCCCTAGAATGTTGTAGAAAGTTCAACTTTCCAAATTTGTTTTGCGCCAAAAGTCCCACCATTTGATTTTTGGCCTAAGGAATTTTAATGAAATTCAATTTTTAGAGAGGCAACTTTGTGGGGCCATAACTTTTGATCTGAGTGCTTAATTGGCTATTAGAGCCTATTGTTGGAAAGCTCTCAAAGAGATCTACAACATTGACTCACCAAAGGTTGGTTCATCAACTTTTCAAGCTGTTATGAGGCCTCTAAGGTTTTCATATCTAAATTTGAAGCTGCATTGGAGAAATTTCCTAGGACAAAAACTTTAATATCTCCCAAACCATGTAGGGTATTGAGACAGTTCTTTCACAACCAGAAATGTTTTTTAGTTTTGCTCCTTGGGGTAAATTTTAAGGTCCATATGATCCCATTAAGGCTGACTTACTAAAAATAGTAAGTGATCTTTTTTCACCTTTTCTGACTTCTGACTATCTTACACACCTCAAGTGCCATCATGGAACTCAAAACAACTAAATAAATTAGGGAAAAACTTTTTTTTGGTGATGCAAGATTTCCCTACATAGCTAATTGCTCCTACATCAGACACCCAGGGTAATTTGAAAAGTGACCCTATCACTTCTCAGGATTTAGACGAAAACCAAGAGAATTAACCTTAGCCTTAGATAACCATGATGAATCTTTAATAGGCCTTCCTCTCCACTTCACCAAGTACTCTACATATTACCTATTTCTTGTGCTTCTATGCACAAAATTATCTAGAATTTATTATATCTCCTCCTTTTTTGATGTAGGTTCTAGGATATTCCACTATGCTTCTATTATTTTTCCATCAATTCCTCAATGATATTCTATTAAATCTGAAATGTTGTTCATGTTAAATATGAATTTCATTAGGCATTTCTACCTCATATGTATTTCCTAAATCATGCTTCTTCAAGATCTTGCATGGTCCAAACATCTTCATCTTTAACTTGTTGTATGTGCGAACTATAAACCTTTCCTTTTGCAAATGAACCAGGAATTCATCTCCTACCTAGAACTCCTTACACCTCCTTTTTTGATATGTCTTAGCCTTATATTTTGAGTTCATCTTATTGATATGTTTCTTCACCTCTTCATGTAAATTCTTTAGGTGCTTAGTAAAATATTCAGCCTCAACACTTCTCTTACCCCTCTTATTCATCTTTCTTAGTTTAGAATTAGTTCTTGGACTACTCCCATACACAATCTAGAATGGTGATTTACCATTGCTCCTATTGAAAGAATTTTTGTAAGCATTTTTTTTTCCTATGGTATAATCAAATCCCATCCCTTGGGCTTATCTCCTACTAAGCATCTTAGTAGGTTACCCAAACTCCAATTCACCACCTCAATTTTTTCATCTATCTATGGATGGTGTGCAGAGCTGAAATTCAAATCTATCTTCAACTTCTTCAATAATGTCCTCTATAAATAACCAACAAACTTTTTATCTCTTTCTGAAACTATACTCTTTGGCAGACCATGTAGTCTCACCACCTCTTTGAAAAACAACTCTGCAACATGAACAACATCACTGGTCTTATGACATGGAATGAAATGTGCCATCTTTGAAAATATATCCACCACCAAAAATATGGAATCATGCCCTCTCTATGTCCTTGGAAAGCCAAGAAAAAAATACATGCTAATACCCTCCCATGGCCTCTTAGGTACAGGTAATGGTTGATACAATCTAGTATTCTAACTTGTTTATTTTTCCATTTTACATACTCTGCAACTTTGCACAAAATTCTTCACATCTTGTTGTAACTGTGGCCAATAATAATTCTCACTGACAAGAGAAATGGTCTTATCTTGACCAAAATGTCTAGCCAATCCTCCACTATGCTTCTCCTTGATTGGATTCTCTCTCATAGAACTCCTTGGAATGCACAATTGGCTTCCTCTAAACAACATCCCATCTTGGATTAAGAAATTAAACCATCTCGTCCTATCCAATGTAACATGTTCCAAACAAAACTTCCAATCTTCTACAAAGTCTATATCTTAAAGATACAAACTCTTGAGTTCATTGAACCCAACAACCTCTATATTCATTTCTATCAACAAATTTCTCCTTCTACTCAAGGCATCTACAACTCTATTTGAACTTCCACTCTTGTGCTTCAAAACAAAGGTATAACTCTGCAAAAACTCAACCCATTTTAAGTTCGTTTGATTTAACTTTCCTTAACTATTGAGATACTGTAAATCCTAGTGATCAGTATATAAACAAATTCTTTTGGCATCAAATAGTGTCTTTATTTCTTCAAAGCCTGGACTATAGCATAAAAATCCTTATCATAGACAAAATATTTCTTCGTAGCATCATTTAACTTCTCACTAAAATAGCCAATAGGCTTACCTTCTTGAGTCAAGACATCTCCTATGGTAGTGTCACTAGCATCACAATCACCTGAAAAACCTTATTGAAATATGGAAGTTCCAAAACAGGTTGCTCTGTAACTTTCTTCTTTAAGATATCAAAACTTTTGTCTTCTCCTTAGTCCACTTAAACTCTTTTCTATCCCCTCTCATTACTTCAGTTAGAGGTGCACAAATAATACTAAAATTCTTAATATTTTTTTTGTAAAAAATTGCTAGACCATGAAATGATCTTAACTTATTAATATTTTTTTTGTAAAAAATTGCTAGACCGTGAAATTATCTTACCTTTGTAACATTCCTCATGTTAGGAAATTCAATGAGAGCTCTCACCTTCTCTCGATCCATTTTAAGACCCTCTACTAAGACAACAAATCCTAGATACACCAACTCTTTCTTCACAAAACTACATTTCTTCAAATTAATCAACAACTTCTCCTCCCTTAGCTTCTCAAAAACTCTTCAATTATGCATCAAGTGCTCTTCCAATGTCTTACTGAAAATCAAAATATCATCCAAGTAAACAATATCAAATTTTCCTAAAATTTCTTTCAATACCTCATTCATAAGCAGCATAAATGTGCTCGGTGCATTGGTTAGCCCAAAAGACATGACTAACCACTTGTACATGCCCTCCTTTGTTTTAAAGGTTGTACTCCATTCATCTCCTCTAATCTAGATCTGGTGATATCTGCTCTTCAAATCTATCTTCATGAAGTACTCAACTCTAATAAAACAATGCATAATATCATCCATTCTTGGCAAGGGAAATCTATACTTGATGGTGATCTTTTTGTTGTCTCTAAAATCTATACACATCTATCATTCCCCATCTTTCTTTGTTGCTAGTATTGTAGGTACTACTCATGGACTCAAACTCTCTCTGATCAATCCCTTCCACAACAACTCTTGCACTTGTCTATTCAAATCTTCATTCTCTACTAGTCATACAATGAGCTACCCTTTTTGGCAAACTGGCACTAGGAATTAGGTCCATCTGATGACTAATTTTTCTTACTAGAGGAAAACATTCAGGTACACTATCAAAAATAATACCTTGAAACTCATTTAAAAAATTTCAAACCTCTACAAGTACTTTAGTACTATCTTCTTTATGAACTCTAAGGATCAATGCAAAACACATATGCTCATGCCTTATACCTTCTAGGAACTTTCTTCCATCAACAAAACAAATTCTTGCATTACTGCATACCTTTTCCTCTACCTCTTTCAAGGGCTTCAACTTATGATGAACCCCATCCTTTGTCAAAGAATAGGTGTTGCCATTTCCATCATGTACTATTCGCCGATCAAGCTGCCATGGCCTACCTAACAACATATGAAAACCATCCATAGGCATAATTGTGATATAAGAGGGATTCACTGTACATGGGTCTCTCCTTTCTAAAGAGATCACTAGGGAAAGAACTACCATTATACACCTCAAGATATAAAATTTACAAAAAGATAAAGAACTAGGACTTATTTGTGTTTCAGGAAAATCCACCAGAGACCCTAAAAGAGCAAAGCCATGATATTTCTATCTCAGAAGAGGGAGCTCTCAACCAAAATATGCCATCATAGTTTTGGGACACCAACATGATGAGCTATCGTCTAAAGGATGTGTTGGCATCCTAAGAAACAAAGAACTCAGAAACTCAAAATAGGAAGAAACAAGCCTTTGCTTCTTAGCTCATGGGTGAGTCGTACCAAACTATGTGACTAGTCGGAGAGCTAGAAACTGAAATAAGTACAAGGATGCTTAGATAAATCTTACCTTCCTTTGGATATGCCAATCTTCACTCCAAGCTCCTCTTCGCAGCCTACACACAAAAGAAAGAAAGGAAAATTGTTGGGTGGTTGTATAGGGGCCTACCTCAGTCAGACCCTGCTTTGGTGTTTCCACCTCCATGGAAAACCAAGTTTGAAGGGAGTGCTAAATATGTAAACAAAGCATGTGGTGAAAGAAATACCTGCTCAAGAGTAGAACCCACACCATGAGAAGCACATGGTGAAAGCAATACCTGCTTAGCAGTAGAACCCACACCACAAGATAGTAAATAAGAAAATATGAAAGGAAAGTGAGTGAGAGAGAGAGAGCATTACCCGTGAGCCTGGACCCTCTTTGGATCACACAGATGCACCGTTGAGTGCTTGCTTGAGATTTCTTGCAGCTACTGGGAGGACCTTAGTCTGACATGGCTTCAATTATGAGAGCACTGCTATCGAAAGTGAAGAGATCTCAATGTTGGAGAAAAATAGAAAGAGAGTTTGAGTGATGTCTTCCAACCCCCAAATGAGAACCAAAAAGGGGTTTTAAATCCTTGGAAAGGTGACAAAGAGCTGTTACTTTTGGATTGTAACCGCCAAGACATGTGTTTCACAGGTTAGTGTTCTAGATTCCACATTTTGAACTCAGGAAACCAACAGGATGCTAGCGTGCCATGTAGACATCTACACATCGTGAATTCATCTAGAGCCTATATTCTTGGAAAACACATCACTAGGCTTTTGTTGCTCAACCACTTGTCCACATGGAACTAGAATCATGAAGTTTTGATCCTTGGGATATTGTCATTAATATCTCAAGGTGTCATAAATGCTAGGAAAAAATACCAAAATGACGAATTGCCCCTTGGTGCAATTTTGTGACATTACATTTTGCCCCCACTTTAATGGGCTTGATTTTGAAAAAATCAGCCTCACTAAAGTAGAAAAGAAAAATTTCATCCAAAATTTTAAAATTTTTGGATTTGCATGCTAACAGAGAGAGACCATATTGTAGTGACCACCAAAGTCAAGATAACCGGTACTGAAGGTGCCCCAGCATTTGAGCTCAACAAACAGCGTTAGAACAGTCGTGAAAATTTGTTCAAAGCATTAACCTACAAAACCCAAATTTTAGGTCAACTTCAAAAAATTAGAAGAAAGCTATTATAGAGAGAGGAATGATCAAGAAAAAAGTCATTAATTCAAAAGAAAAAATGATCAAGAGACGACCTTATGCCCCCTCTTGAGTTTTCCCCTAGCATGGTGTGGAAAATTAAGGAGAAACTAGGGAGCCACAAACTCTAGGAAAAATAGGCCTTGGGGGGCCTATATATACCTAGGTGGGCCCCTAGAAGGGTCATTTTCACTATTCATTGCAAGCAAATTATTGACTTTTGTGAGAGAAAAGTCAACAAAATGAAAAGCAGGAGAGAGTATGAGGAACCAAGATTGGAGCAACTATGTTAAGACATCACCAAGGATTGTGCGGTGGACTAGGTAGGCCACAAAACCTCTATTTTCATGATTTTTAGCTCATTTTTTTATATTTTTCCCTTCGGTGAGGTACACAAGAGTCTTTTTTCTACACCCTCATTTGAAATACACATTGTCCTCTATGATCAACACTAGAGTCCTCACTCTGTGCTGGCCTCTCAAAGATGCGCTGTCATCTTCAAGGCAGCCATGGTGGTTAGGGGCGTATGCGTGATGTGTAGACATTTGCGCATCACACATAATTCTTCTGTCTTTTTCCTTGTTTTTATGTAAAATGTCAATGTTCTAACTCAATTTTTTTGTTACTTTTTGCAATAGTACTCAAAGATTCGAGATCATCTAGGAGGGAAAGCATTCTGGCTTGTGCATGAGCAAAGGAACTGCTTATTTGAGGACGGGGTCACACTTCTAGAGCAGATTGATCTCTGTCACGTATTCACCATTTCAGAGATGAAATATCATGAGCAGATGCTGAAGGAAATTATGGAGCAGTGGGACACCACCATGTCATCTTTCAAGCTACAATGGTGAGAGATGACTATCACACTTGAGGACGTCTATCGGATCCTTAGGCCACCCATCTGTTGATGACAGGTGGCTCTTGATGATATGCAATCGATGTTGGAGCAAGGGGAGGGTTTCCTCTACTGCATAGGGAGGATGGATGGCAGTGATGGCATGGGTCATATCTATACACATTGGTATGACCATGCTAGGACCACCGCATCATTAATCTACCAAGTTATGGTCATGACTGTTTCCTTTCAGATCATGATTGATGGGCGAGGCTCGCACCTGCACCGAGGCCTCATCCATACTATTAGAGGGATGGTGGAGCATAGGAATATTTTTTCTTGGGGGCGTATCATGTTGGCGCACCTCTACTAGGAGCTAGGCTGGTACGTACACTATGAGTATCATAGCCTTACAACATGCACACTTTTACAAGTGTAGATCTTCGCCCACATCATGTGCACTCAGCCAGTCAGTTTTCCCTAGCGTCGGGTGTATTGGTTTCCTATGGCCCATTGGTACAATATGATGGGCCAGTGGAGATTTGGATATCTACAATTCTGGTGATTACAGTTTGACACTCTCACTGTAGATGGGGTCCGATGGAGATCCTACTAATTTTTTAGGTGGGTAGATGATAGCAGGTATCTGATGAACCTACAACACGACTATTTTTTGATTGAGTTAAGGGATTTTGTCATAGTTCCCTACTACTGGAGTCAAGTCATGTGGCAGCATGGCTGACCACAGACCATACCAACGGATGTGCCCACCTACACTAGGGCCCATAAGAGTGCGGCCATGGTTGGGGACTGCCCTCACCCCATTATTATAGATATTGTCCCCTCAGATGATGATCAGCCCAACAATGATCTGCCACCCATATCAATGGTATATAATTTTAGGGTAGTAGTGGATTTTACATGGTGGTGTGAGGGGCATCGTTTGACTCTTGTATTCGATGAGGGTGCTCCGAGAGGGGACCATGGTTCATAAGAGGATTTACCAACCCTGCTATCGTAAGATAGGAGGAGAGGTTGGCAGCAAGCCAAGGAGGAGGTGGAGGCACCCCAGGAGGAGGAGGTTGAATCCTCCACTAGCTACCCCTATCTCTTCAGTACCATCACCTCCTAGTGTAGCTGTGGTGGTAGTAGTACCAAGAGCAGTCACCGAGGTAGGCGGTGTGGGTCCCAGTACCGATCCTCACCCCGGCCTGATAGGGCAACTAGGGGATCCATGTATATGAGATATATTGTTCACATTTTTGTACTTTCAATTTTTTTCTTATGATATATGTATATACATGCCATGTGATACTAATACCTCCTTCTTTCTTTGTGGTTATAGAGGACACACAGGGATGGGCTGGGCTCATAGCTCAGTGTATTTCAGAGGTTGCCCCTATTGTACTGATCCAAGTGTTGGAATATTCTGCCTCAATATCATAGGCTGAAACCTCTGAAAGAGCCAACTCGGTGTGACACCCTTATTGTCTAGCCGACTAGCAGTTGTGCAACCTTGTGGAATGTTCAGGTCACTGAGACCTTGTTACTGTCATGCCGACTAAAGCTATCGCTATGATTCATTTTGTTCGGTGTAACCCTCTGCCAAGTGGGTTGGTCTGGCTGACAAGCCATTCTTATCAGATATCGGGGAGACTTTGGGTGACAAGCGGTTTCGGGGAGAGGCATGAAGACTCGGTAAGAACTCTTGATGATGGATGATGTCTCGCCGACAACTTTACACTTGGAGTCATCGGTATGAAGTCTTAGCAATGGAGGTTTGTCTTGCCGACGGTGTAGTCTGTTGTCGGTATGACTCCTAGCAAAGGGTGGTTTCGGGGTAACTTGGAACCTTTGGTGTTACCTCTTAGTGATAGCCTAAGTCTTACCAATGAGTGTTCTTTTCAGTATGACTTGAAGGGCTCGGTATGATCTCTTGGCGAATAGCGATAGTCTTGCCGATGGGAATACTGGTTTCTATGTGACCTTTTTAACATCGGTATGACCTCTCATTGAATAGTGATAGTCTTTCTAAATAGCGCTACATGTGATGGATATCGGTATGATGACTTGGTGACAAGGGGAAGTCTGAGCGATAGTTTGTGAACATAGTATAACATCTTGCTGATGGTGAGGACTCTTGGCGATAACTACAATCCGGTCTTGTGGCATGAAGGAGACATGGTTAGTGTCTCACCAAAATGCGACACAGGTTGAACGTTGTTGACCGATTGGAAGACTATCCTACGTGGTATGTCTTCGACCAATCAGGGAGCAGAATGGGAACCGCTAGCAGTTGAATTGTTGTGGTCATTCTGTGAGGAAGTTCAATAGACAGGGACAACATGGATATACTCTGTAATTGCAGATGATGTTTGGTTCGATCAATAGTGGGACGATCAGTGAGATGAAGAGTTTGATGTGTGATCAGTGAGAATTTTATCTTGAGAGCATTGTATCTTGAATTTTTTGTACAAGTTTGATCAAGGATTTATGCTATTATAAATTGGCATCAGAGAGTGAAGCCTGTACTCTGTATGCAATTTCATTACTGTAATACAAAGGGGTTTTTCTTGGTGTGGTGGGTTTTTCTCCCATAAGGGTTTTCCCTAGTAAATTTGGTGTTCATTTGTGTATGTTAATTTCTTTGTTTCTGTTATTTCTTTCAAGTGTATCTTAATTGGACTGTAATTGAAAATTTAGAGTCACCTCTGCATTCTTCCCTAGAGGTTTTGATGTTAGGAGAGTTGTTTCTGCACCTTAGCTTTCTTTACAAGTGGTATCAAAGTCTGACCAGTTGTGTTATCCATGTGGGTGCATTGGTTTTTTTGTGTCAATTCTGTTAAGTGGGAGTCTTGTAGAAGTTTGGTATTTTGAATTACAGGTTAAGATGTCAAGCACGTCAGGAAAGATTGAAATTGAGAAATTCAATGGCAACAATTTTGAGTTGTGGAAACTTAAAATGGAAGATCTATTGGTTGATCGTGATCTTTCGATTATTGTGTCTAGAACGAAGCCTACAGGAATGAAGCAAGAGGATTGGGACCTTGCAAATAGAAAATCAAAGGGGTTGATAAGGCTCTGTTTAGCAGACTCTGTTCTTCTGAATGTTCATGAAGAAAAGACTGCATCTTCCTTGTGGAAAAGACTGGCAGCTATTTATCAAGGCAAGTCCTCGGTGAATAAATTCTTCTTGAGGAAGAAGTTGTACTCTTTGAGAATGTAGGAAGGAGGTCCGTTACTGATCATTTGAATGCTTTCAATAGGCTAATTTCTAAGTTAACATTTGTGGGTGTGAAGATTGATGAAGAAGATCATTGTATGTTGTTATTATGTTCTTTTCCAGATTCTTGGGATCACCTGGTGATGGCTATTGGGAGTACAACAT
This sequence comes from Sequoia sempervirens, assembly GCA_007258455.2. NCBI lineage: Eukaryota > Viridiplantae > Streptophyta > Pinopsida > Cupressales > Cupressaceae > Sequoia > Sequoia sempervirens. The sequence continues at coordinate 223,505,376 of VDFB02168118.1, forward strand.
CCACTTTTAAGATGTAATATTTTGTTGCTTCTTTGTTATTAGAAGAGATGAGAAGGAAATATTTTGAGATGGTGAAGGAGGCTCTTGTTGTTAGAGGCAGATCGAAAGAAAAAGGCAAGAAGAAGGATAAGAAGTCCAAATCCAAATAAGAGGGGAGATCAAAGTCTCCTGGCAAGAAGTCCAAGGTGAAGTGATGGAATTGTGGGAAACTTGGTCATGTTCGAAAGGATTGTAAAGAGGAGAAAAAGAAGAAGAAGAAGTATTCTTCTGACAATGATTCTTCTCAGAGTGATACAGATGCCTTCATTGTAGCCTTGGCTACACAGGCATCAGATGATGTCTGGCTGATTGATTTTGGAGCATCTTTCCACATGACATCTCATAGAGACTGGTTCACGAAGTATGAAAAATACGATGGTGGGAAGGTGTATTTGGCAAGTGATTCATCTTTGGAAATAGTTGGCTGTGGAAGAGTCAAAATTCAATTCCCTGAAGGAAAAGTAAATGGAATTAATGATGTAATGCATATACCAGGTCTGGCTCAAAATCTACTTTTTGTTAGTATGCCCAATGATATTGGAGTGCAAGTCATGTTCTCTGGAAGTGGCTACAAGATAACTAGAGCCTCTATGGTGCTAGCAAGTGGTGCTCATATTGGTACCTTGTATAAGCTGGATGCACATATTGTTCAATGCAATAGTGTCTTTGCCAAGTCACAGAAAGCTACTCATGGGGAAAAAGAGGAAAAAGTTCCTGATAGTGTAAACTCTATGCAAGTTAAACTTCTAGTAGAAAAGACTATGCTCTGGCATTCATAGGCTAGGCCACATTGGTGAGAAAGGTTTAAAAACCTTGAAGAATAAAAACCTAGTTGAGGGGCATGATGATTGTAACCTCGAATTCGAGTTTTGTGAACATTTTATATATGGTAAACAACACCATGTTTCATTTTACTCCAGTCCTCACAAGTCTTTTGGTTTACTTGACTACATTCATTCTAATTTTTTTGGTCTAGTGAATGTTCCTTCTTTGTCTAAGTCAAGGTACTATGTATTGTTCATTGATGATTATTCAAGAAGAGCATTTGTTTATTTTTTGAAAAGTAAATCAAAAGTGTTCAGTCAGTTTAAGGAATTTATAAACCTTTTAGAAAATCAGACTAGAAGAAAAATAAAATGTTTGACTGATAATGGCGGTGAATTTTTTTCTAATGAATTCGAGAGGTACTGTAAAGATCATGGAATTAAAAGACATAAAACTACACCTTACACTCCACAACAAAATGGAGTTGATAAAAGGTTCAACAAGATAGTGATGGAAAGAGAACAAAGTATGCTAAGCAGTGCTGGCTTGGAGGAGAAGTTTTGGGTTGAGGCAGTTGCTACATCATGTTACTTGATAAACCATTCTCCTAATTCTACTCTTGTTGAGAAAACACCTTTGGAAGCATGGTCTGGTAAGAAGCCCTCTCTGAGACACATTCGTGTTTTTGGCTGTGAGGCATATGCATATGTGTCGAATGAGAAAAGATCTAAATTGGAGAACAAGGCTATTAAATGTGTTTTTATAGGCTATAGTGCTGGCATAAAAGGATACAAGCTTTGGAATCCTGATACAAAGAAGGTTCTATATAGAAGAAGTGTTATATTTCATGAGCTGAAGCCTTCTACCTTGGATCTGTAGTTAGAGACAAAAAAAAAAAGGATGTAGTTGAAATTCCTCGACTCCAAATAAAGAGGAATTGAAAATTAAAATGTACCTAAAACTAAGGAGAGCTCAAGTAGTTAGAGTTGATGAAGAAGAACAACCTCAACCTCAGCAAGTGAGGAGGTCAACACGTGAAAGAAAGCAACTTGATAGGTATGGGTTTTCTTTGATAGATTCTACTTGTGCCTATGCTTTAATTTCTAGCACTGATGAGCCTAGGACTGTGAAAGAGGCATTTAGAATGTCTGATTCAAACTCTTGGTTAGAAGCCATGAATGAAGAAATCATCATTAGAAAGGAATGATACTTGGAGTTTGGTGCCCTTGCCTGAAGGCAGAAAAGTTGTGGGTTGCAAATGGGTATTTAAAAAGAAAATAGGTCTAGATGGCAGTGTGGAAAATGTGTTTTTATAGGTATAGTGTTGGCATAAAAGGATACAAGCTTTGGAATCCTGATACAAAGAAGGTTCTATATAGCAGAAGTGTTATATTTCATGAATGAAGCCTTCTACCTTGGATATGTAGTTAGAGACAAAATCAAAAAGGACGTAGTTGAAATTCCTCCGACTCGGATAAAGAGGAATTGAAAATTCAAAATGTACCTAAAACTAAGGAGAGCTCAAGTAGTTCTGAGAGTTCTATGAAAAGAACAACCTTAGCCTCACAAGTGAGGAGGTCAACACATGAAAGAAAGTAACCTGATAGGTATGGGTTTTCTTTGATAGATTCTACTTGTGCCTATGCTTTAATTTCTAGCACTGATGAGCCTAGGACTGTGAAAGAGGCATTTAGAATGTCTGATTCAAACTCTTGGTTGGAAGCCATGAATGAAGAAATGGCATCATTAGAAAGGAATGATACTTGGAGTTTGGTGCCCTTGCCTAAAGGTAGAAAAGTTGTGGGCTGCAAATGGGTATTTAAAAAGAAAATAGGTCTGGATGGCAGTGTGGAAAAATATAAGGCGAGGTTGGTTGCGAAGGGTTATTCCCAGGTAGAGGGAATTGATTACGCAGAAATTTTTTCTCCTATAGCTAAGCTGACATCTATCAAATTTCTCTTGTCACTTGCAATAGTGTATGACTTAGAGGTTGAACAGATGGATGTGTAGACAACATTTATTCATGGTGATCTTGAAGAAGAAATTTATATATCCTAGCCTGAGAATTTTGTGGAAAAAGGTAAAGAAAGATTGATTTGCAAGTTGAAAAAATCTTTGTATGGATTAAAACAATCTCCTAGAATGTGGTACCAGAAGTTTGACACTTTTTTTTTTGTCATTGGGATTTGTAAGATCAAAATCTAATCATTGTGTGTATTACAAAGCTGAAAGTGATCAAGTTCTTGTTATTGCTCTCTATGTTGATGATATGTTGTTCATAGGAAATAGTAAGTTAATGATTTATGATCTTAAGTCTCAGTTGTCTGCAAAGTTTGAAATGAAAGATCTTAGTGTAGCAAGGTATATTCTAGGAATCGAAATAACCAGGGACAGGAAGAGTAGGAAACTTTGGCTCAATCAGAGTAAGTATGTTAAGACTGTTCTAGAGAGATTTTGTATGAATGATTGCAAGCAGCTAGTTGTTCCAGTTTTGCAGGGAATGAAGCTATCTGTTGAAGACTATCCAAAATCTCATACTGAGATGGAGGACATGACTAGTGTACCTTATGCTAGTGCGGTTGGTAGTCTAATGTATGCAATGTTCTGTACAAGGCCAGACATTGCCCAAGCAGTGGGAGTACTTAGTCGGTTTATGGCTAATCCTGGAAGGACACATTGGGATGTTGTGAAGAGAGTGTTTAGATATTTGAAGGGAACTTCATAATATGCTTTGTGTTACCATGGGAACTTGGTTGAATCATAGAGGACTCTTAGCATTTGAGGCTATGTGGATTCTGATTGGGCAGGGGACATTCACTGCAGAAGATCCACCAGTGGATATATTTTCATGATGAATGGTGGTGCAGTGAGTTGGATGAGTAAGTGGCAGGCTATAGTCGCTTTGTCCACTATAGAGGCAAAATACATGGCAGCAACACATGCCTGTAAAGAAGCAATCTAGTTAAAACTTTTTTGTTCTAACATTGGTTTTGATGCAAGGCAAATAACAATTTACTATGATAGTCAGAGTGCTATTTGTTTGGAAAAGAATCCTAATTTCCATGCCAGGATGAAACATATTGATGTGTAGTATCATTTTGTATGAGATATGGTGGAGGATGGAAAGGTCTCTTTAGAAAAAGTGGATACTGTGGAGAATGTTGTAGATACATTGACGAAGCCAGTGAAAACAGACAAGTTCAGGTGGTGTGCCAATTCGATGGGCCTCAGTTCCCATGAATTTCAGTAATTTTTGTTGTGCTCTAGAGGTTCCTGTGTGATCTTCGTCAAGTGGGAGTTTGTTGGAATATTGTGCCTCAATCTCACAGGCTAAAACCTTTGAAAGAGCCAAGTTGGTGTGACACCCTTATTGTCTAGCCAACTAGCAGTTGTGCAACCTTGTGGAATGTTCAGGTCGCCAAGACCTTGTTATTGTCATGCCGACTGAAGCTATTGTTGTGACTCATTGTGTTCGGTGTAACCCTTTGCCGAGTGGGTTGGTCTGGCCAACAGGCCATTCTTATCAGGTGTTGGGGAGACTCTGGGCGACAAGCAATTTCAAGGAGAGGCATGAAGACTTGGTAAGAACTCTTGGGGATGAATGGTGTCTTGCCGACAGCTTTACACACGAAGTCATCAAAGTAGCATGAAGGCTTCGGTATGAAGTCTTAGCGATGGAGGTTTGTCTCGCCGACGGTGTAGTCTATTGTCGGTAAGACTCCTAGTGAAGGGTGGTTTCGGGGTGACTTGGAACCTTCAGTGTTACCTCTCAGCAATAGCCTAAGTCTTGTCGATGAGTGTTATTTTTGGTATGACTTGAAGGGCTCAGTATGATCTCTTGGAGAATAGCGATAGTCTCTCTGATTAGAATGCTAGTATCTATGTGACCTTTTGAACATCAGTATGACCTCTCACCAAATAGCGATAGTCTTGCCAAATAGCGCTACATGTGATGGATATTGGTATGATGTCTTGGCGACAAGGGGAAGTCTAAGCAATAGTTTGTGAACTCGGTATAACATCTTACTGATGGTGAGGACTCTTGGCGATAACTACAATCGAGTCTTGTGGCATTGGGGAGACACAGTTAGTTTCTCACCGACATGCGACATAGGTTGAACATTGTTGAATGATTGGAAAACTATCCTACATGGTATGTCTTCGACCAATCAGGGAGTAGAATGGGAATTGCTAGCAGTTGAACTATTATGGATGTTCTATGAGGAAGTTCAATAGACAGGGATGACATGGATATACTTTACAATTTCAAATGATGTTCAGTTTGATCAAAGTGGGACGATCAGTGAGATGAAGAGTTCTATGTGTGATCAATGAGAATTTGATTCTGAGAGCATTGTATCTTGAATGTTATGTACAAGGTTGATCAAGGATTTATGCTGTTGTAAATTGGCATTAGAGAGTGAAGCCCGTGCTTTGTATGTAATTTCATTACTATAATACAAAGGGTTTTTTCTTGGTGTGGTGGGTTTTTCTCTCGTAAGGGTTTTCCCACGTAAATTTGGTGTTCATTTGTGTATGTTAATTTATCTGTTTCTGTTATTTCTTTCAAGTGTATCTTAATTCGACTGTAATTGAAAATTTAGAGTCACCTCTATGTTGACATTAGGAGAGTTGTTTATGCACATTAGCTTTCCTTACACGAAGGATCGGTCCTCAAGGCTTACCAACTAACATCTGCAGGATGTCATGTCCCTAGCTTTGAGCTAGTTGCATGCCTGAGGACCACTTACAAGTCCGAGTGAAGTGTGGAGATCATCTAGCTTATTACAGAGTTGATGGCCATGTGAGGGCAACACAACCAGATGTTGGGGGAGCTACGAATGGTGCTCGTCGAGTGAGACATGGTAGTGAGGAGGGCTGATGCCACTGAGTAGGCATGTGACATTGTTCAGAGTCATCTTGATGACCTCGACAAGCAGTTGGTAGCTATGATCTCTATAGAGGTTTAGCGACTACGGGACTAGTTGAGGCAGGAAGAGCTGATGATATCCTCTCTAAAGGGGAAAATTAGGGGGATACAAGCATCTTTTTATGTATCACGCTCCCATCATTCACACTCCATGACCACCATTCAGCCCCTCCCTAGGGTTGTAGAGCATCCAATTCCACCAGAGCCAAAGGGCTCCAAGAGCCATGAACTGTAGTGACCAGGGACATCATCATCAGTTTTGTATATCATTTTTGTAGTGAGTTACATATATATAAATACATACTTGTAGATATTTTGTATAGACAGATATTCAACAGCCACTCATTTTGATAGTAGTGGCCTGATACATGTATATGACATTGGATACATACATTGTGTATATATATATGGATACATTGATTTTGATCTCATGTCATTGTTTCATTCAAATGTGTATGCTCTTTATCTTTTATGCATGTTTATGTTATGGGTGTTATAGTACATCATTAGATGCTAATATGATTTAATAAACACATATGATTGTATGTTAATCCAATTTAAGGATGATCTATTTTTTTAATAAATTCAATGTGATGCATGGTCATACGCACACACATGCATGTGGTCATTCACAACACAAAAAATATCTTAATGTGTTAATGAATAATGTCAACTAATGTAGTGCTACTACCCCTCTATAGAGAGAACACCATAGAGACGACACATAGAACATTATGCATAGTACTGTCAAAGATGCATTGCATTAATAAGCTCTTTTAAAGGCATTACATCCATAGATGATAGTCCATAGGCACCTGAACCATATATTGAGATTACAATGTAAGGGCCTAACCAATTGGGACTGAATTCTCTTCTCTGATCAGGCAACGCATTCACATTCCTCTAGTTTTCATAGAGAGCCAAATCTCATATTTTAAAGGTCTTAGGAAGCACACTTTGATTATATTGCATAGACAACCACTAGTGATAAGCTTTAAGATGTTCAAGGGCCCTTAGAATGGTGCTCATCGAGCATCTCAAGCTGATACAAATGGTTAACTTGGTAAGTTTCATCATCAATTAACCCTTAAGGGAAACTTGCAAAGACGAAATTTCCAACTACAAAGGCATAATAGCTTCGGCACCATACATGAGGTTGTAAGGCATTGTTCTTGTACTTGTGTGAACACTTGTGCGATAGGCCCACAAACTATATGTCAATTGAATATGTCAATCTTTACCATGCTTATTAATTGTCTTATGGAGAATGAGCTCAAGAGTTTTGTTAGACGCTTCCACTTGACCATTAAACTATGGATAATACGGTGTGGAAAACTTATGCTGAATACAAAATTTCTCTAGGAACTACTTCACTTCCTTATTCTTGAAAGGCGTACCATTGTCAGAAACAAGTGTAGCGGGAAAACCAAATCAAGAAATGATGTTATTCATGAGGAAACTACAAATAGCTTCAACATTTGTGGATCGAAGTGGAATGGCTTTGACCCATTTTGTGAAGTAATCTATAGAAGTGATAATGACGATATGTCCCTTGGAAGAAGGAAATGATATTTTTCCAATGATATCTAACCCCCATTTTCCAAATTACCAAGGGGAAGTTTGATTTTGTAACTCTTGGGCAGGTGCACAAATAAGATGACTATGTTGCTAACATTGAGGGAACTTCTTGACAAAATGGAAGGAATATTGCTACATCATTTTCCAATAATACCCCATGTGTATCAATCTTCTTTCCAAGGATCTACCACCAAAATGTTCACCCCTGGAACCTGCGTGGGCTTCCTTAAGGGTGAGGGGTATTTCTTCTTTAGTGAGACACCTGAGAAGTAAGCCATTATAGGCTTTCCTGTAAAGGATATCAGACAGAATAACATAACAGACTAAAAGCTTTCTTATACGAGTATGATCATTCTTCATCGCATCATTGGGAAAGTTTCTAGTCTTTAGGTAGTTATAGATGTTTAAAAACCATTCTCCAGAGTCCACATGGGAACATACAAGGGACTCAGCTTTGGGTTGGTTGGGAACCACAAGGGCTCATAGGACCTAGACCACAAAGTGGTATTCTTTTGTATCTTCTTTTGAAGGTACCAAGGAAGTAGCACTTGCCATGGCATTAACATGTCTATTTTATCTCCTAGGGACACTGTCTATCGTGAAAGAAGAGAATCCTTTAAGAAAGGACAAGGAAAGATCTTGATATTGGGACAACTTACTTTTCTTGGCTTGATAGGTTCCCATTATCTGGTTCACTATAAGTTCAAAGTCACCTAAAATATAGAAATGCTTGATTTTTAGTGCAATTGTGGCACATAAGCCAACAACAAGGGCTTCGTACTCAACGATGTTATTGGTACAAGGAAAGTCTAGTCAAAAGGATAGAGGAATTAGTTTACCTTTAGGGGATATTAGAATCACACCAGCTCTGGAACTAGTTTGACACCTCGATCCATCGAAATACATTTCCATTCAAGGTCATGACTAATTGCAAAGATATTTTCATCAAGAAACAAATCTAATCCTAGAAAGGAGCGAGATGAGGGAAAAGTTTCCAATTGATCTACAACCACTTGACCCTTTGTTGATTTCGGAGTAACAAATTTTATGTTGAATTCAGAAAGCAACATAACCCATTTCACTAATCTCCCAGCTAGGTCAGTGCTAGAGAATATATGCTTTAAAAAATCTATTTTTACTATGACATGCATTTTAGCATGGAGGAGGTAGTGTTTCAACTTCTACGTAGCAAAGACGAGAGTAAGACATTGCTTCTCCATGGAGGAATAATGGGTTTCATAGTCAACTAGGACACAACTAATGTAATAGACCACTCTTTCCTTTCTAGTGTCATCATATTGAGCCAAGAGAGCTACCAAAGCATATGGTAACCTGACAAGGTAAAGTAGAAAGGTTTTGTCCTGAATAGCCGATGTCAATATGGAAGGATTGGCCAAATAGGCTTTGATGGATTCAAAAGCTTCCTAATACTCTTCATCCCATATGAAGCAAACATCCTTTTTCAATAAATGAGTGAAAGGAAGGGTACGATTAGCCAACTAAGATATAAATCTATGAATCACCTGAATCTTCCCTTTGTTTTATTCAAGGGGTAAACGCTTTTGACCGGAGCTATGAACTGGATACAACCATTCAACAATACCACCCCAACGGCGTTTGAACCTTGGTGGCAAGAACAACAATGCCACCTATAAACCATCACACCATGCCAATACCGGCCACCTGAATCTTCCCTTGTAGACTTTGAAATTTAGTGATATTCTTAGGTGGAGGCATGTTAAAAATGGCATCAATCTTGTTAGTATCAACTTCGATCCCACGATGAGAAACTATAAACCCCAGAAGCTTGTCGACGTCAACACCAAAGACACACTTATGGGGGTTTAGTCTCATCTTATAAATTTGAAGCCTTTCAAAGATAAGATGAAGGTTCTTCACGTGATCTTGACAAGTTATCAACTTTGCTAACATGTCATCAACTTAATCTTCTAAGAACTTGTGGATGAAATCATGAAATATTAGGGTCATCACCCATTGGTAAGTAGCTCCTACATTCTTTAATCCAAAGGGCATGACCACATAACATAAAGTACCCCATAGGGTGGTGAAGGTTGTCTTGTATTGATCATTTGGGTTAATACGAATCTGATTGTAACCCAAGAAGCCATCCATGAAAGATAGTAATGCATGGCCTGTAGTCGAGTCGGCAATCATATCTATATTAGGTAGCAAAAAATCATTTTTAAGAGAATCCTTATTAAGGTTGTGAAAGTCGATACATATGTGAATACAACCATCAGATGTACTAATGACAACTATATTTAAAATCAAGGAGGAATAGTCGATAGGATGGATAAAGCCTGCTTTCAATAGTTTCTCTATCTTGGTTTTGACCATCAATGCCACCCTAGGATTGATCTTTCAATTTTTTTGTTTAACCGGCTTGGCATTAGGACATAGGATGATATTATGAACCACTATAAATTCATCAATACTAGGCATGTCCTCATATGTCCAAGCAAAGATGTCAGGATGGAAATGTAAGAGATCAGAGTGCTCATTTTCTTCTCCCAAAGAGAGACATTTTCCAATCTTGATCACCTTTTCTGAGGACTTAGGATTCATAGGAATTTCAATAGTATCTCCTTTAAGAAGGGCACTATGGTCTCCAAGATGAGATAGTGTAACATCATCACCAATGTTAGATAGAGGGTTTTCCTCATCAACACTCAAAATAGACTCTCCAAAATACGCTTGCATATGCAAACTATATGGGAATCATTTCTTGTGATGATAAGGAGGTAGCAGGGAATAAGCACATAGGAATTCCTCTAGTACTTCATTTGAAGAGAAGACATTGAGAGGTTCCTTCTAAAATTTCTCCCCTTCCTCTATTAACTCAAGGTGAACAGGGTTCAGCGGCTCACCTAAGATCACATTAACACTCCACCAAGCCTTTTGTTCAGACTGTTCAACGGAACATCCCAAACCTAGATAGCATTGTCATGGCTTGAACTAGATAGGGAATTGAATTCCTTTCTCAATACACCTTAGTACCTTCTTCCCATAGCCATACCAAGAAGCAAGCTCATATCCATACCCATAACGAGTTTGTAAAACCTTAGGAGGTGGTGGGTCCATCTAGAGCATTTCATTCCACCAATAGATGTCAAACGTTTCCATGGGAGTACTCCTTCCTTCCTTACTAGGCTCACAAATGTTAATCTCCCTTGTAAGAGTGGGATTATTTTCCTCAGTGCAGGAAGGAGTGATCTCCTAAATAGGATCACACTTCTCCTCTTTCATGGGAGTATCATCCACCTTAGTGTCAAGGGTACCTAGAAGATCTATGCAAGAGGGATTCACCTTGTATTCTGCAATGAAAAATTTGGAGAAATTCAAAGAGCTCCAATCATCTCCAAGGAAAGTGTTCATTTGAGAAGTAGACGAGGGAGACTCAGGGTCTTCTGCTTTAGGTGGTTCTTCATTTCTAATACTCACTCTGGGAACAACTTCCACAGAGGTATCGATGAAGAACATGTCCTAGCATTGGCGGTGAAAGATGGAATACAATTCTTGAGAGTAGATACAATTGAAGCATAGCTGGTAGTGGCTAGCTCACAAAGGTGAATGCCTTCCAGGTCTTCTTTAACTATAACTACTCGATTATTTGCAATGAACTTCAAAGAACAATGTAAAGTAGAAGTCATCGCACCCATATCATGGATCCAAGGTCTTCCTAAGAGAAGGTTATACGATAAGGGGCTGGGCATCACATAAACTAACATGGGTAAGGTAATGGGGCCCAACAAAAAAGGTAGTATTATCATAAATAGAGCTTGGTGGTCAGCGTTATCGAATCCATGAATGTACAAGGAGGAAGCTACTAAATAAGATGAATCAAGCTTAATTTTAGGCAATAGTTACGGACCATGAACATTGAGAGTCGCTCCAATATTAATGAGGGTGTGCCTAATATTAATGTTTTAACATTGACTATAATCATCAAAGGCTCTTCTCTCTTCTACACATCCAAAGGTGGGAGTTCTTGTGGGTGGAACATGATATTTGATGAATCCACATGCATATGAGCCAACAATGCATCGACCCTTGTAGACCTAGTGGAGGCAGGAAAGTGAATCTTTTGTAAGTCTTCCTAGAGTATCTCCTAATAAACTGAAGTGGTCTAAAGCAAGTCCCAAAGTGAAATCTTAGTTGGACTAATGCAAATTTGTTTGACAAGCTCATAATCACTTGGTGCTTTGATTGCAGGTTTAGGTTTTGAAGGAAGGCTTGGTTGAGAAGGTGGTAAGGAGGTAGGGATAGACGGTTGTGATGTAGGGACAATAAGTTGTTGATTCATATTTTGTCTATTATTCCTTGTAGGATATGTGTGTCCAATAGCATTATAAGACATAGATTCTGTAGCTTTCACAAACCTTGAGTATAAGTTTAGTGAATTTCTATGACATGAAATCCCATAGACAAAAGAGTCGGTCAGGGTCACGTAAATGATGGGTTTCTTAGGGCTTGGAGGAGCCATAGAGACCACTACCACATTTATTGATCCCTCCCCTTGTTGAGAGGAGACTTTTTTGGGAGATTTGTGGATAGGGGAGATCACTTCAAAGAAATCATCTAGAGTGTCTTCCAACATATCGAAATCTTCCTTAGAAAAGTCGTGAATGTGCGAAATCGTGAAGAAAGATTCGACATTCACATTAGGTTAACCAAAATGTGATATAAGAGGGATTTTTTGCACATGGGTCTCTCCTTTCTAGTGAGATCACCAGGGAATGAACTACCATTATAAACCTCAAGATATCAAATTTACAGAAAGATAAAGAACTAGGACTCAGTTGTGTTTCAGGAAAATCCACCAAAGACCTTGAAAGAGGAAAGCTAGGAGATTTTTGTCTCAGAAGAGGGGAGCTCTCAGCCAAAATACATCAATGTAGTTCTAGGATGCCAGCACAACACACTATTATCTAAAGGACATGCTAGCATCCTAAGCAACAAAGAACTCACACACTCAAAATGGGTAGAAACAAGACTTTTCTTCTTAGCTCAGGGGTGAGTCATACCAAACTATGTGACTAGTCAGAGAGATATAAACTAAAATAAGTACAAGGATGCTTGGAGAAATCTTACCTTCCTTTGTACATGTGAATCTTCACTCCAAGCTCCTTTTCGCGGCCTTCACAGAAAATAACAAGAGAAAAGTTGTTGGGTGGCTGTATAGGGACCTGCCTCAGTCAAACTATGTTTTGGTGTTTCCACCTCCATGGAAAACCAAGTTTGAAGGGAGTGCTAAAGATGTAAAAAAAGCATGTGGTGAAAGCAATACCCACTCAAGAGTAGAACCCACACCACAAGAAGCGTGTGGTGAAAGTAATACTCGCTCAGGAGTAGAACCCAAACCACAAGATTATAAATGAGAAAATTTGAAAGGAAAGTGAGAGAGAGAGTGTTACCCATGGCCTAGACCCTCTATGGAGCATATAGACACACCATTGATTGCTTGCTTGAGATTTGTTGCAGCTTCTGGGAGGACCTCAGTCTAGCATGACTTTGCTTATGAGAGCACTGCTATCAAAAGTTAAGATATCTCAATGTTGGAGCAAAATAGAAAGAGATCTTGAGTGATGTCTTCCAACCCCCAAATGAGAGCCAAAAAGGGTTTTTTAATGCTTGCAAGGGTGGAAAAGAGTTGTTACTTTTGGAATGTAATTACCAAGACACGTGTCTCATGGGTTAGCATTCCAGATCCCATGTTTTGAACTTGGGAAATCGATAGGATGCTAGCATGCCGCATAGATGTTTGTGTGTCATGCATTCATCTAGAACCTATATTCTCAAAAAAAATGTTGCTAGGATTTTTTTGCTCAGCCACTTGTCCACATGGAGCTAGAATCATGAAATTTTGACCCCTAGAATATTGTCATTAATAACTCAAGGTGTCATAAATGCTAGAAAAAAATGCCAAAATGTGGAATTTCCCCTAGGTGCAATTCTACGAGATTACAATAATATCACACAATACCTCATCATGGTAATTTCCATTCTTGAAATTTACTAGACATTGTTCACTTGTGAATGCATTATGGTCCTTGTACAACCAAACAATCTAGTATGGATTCAGATTCCTTCCTCTCTCCAACCACAACTTACTAACCATCTCTTCTAAAATAAGGTTATCAGTACTACCTCCATCAATAATAACATTGAAAACTTTACCTTCACACTTACATTTAGTGCAAACTAAATTATTCCTTTAGGTTGGTTCCTTCAGCTCATTCAAAAAGGCTCTTCTAATGGCAAGAACCTCTCCTCTTTCTACATCCTTAGAATATGAAGACTCAACATATTCATCTACATGTGCAACTCGTGCATTACCCTCAGTTTTTCTATTTGTCCTTCCTTGATGTTGAGGAAACTAATATGCTCTATGTCCTTCTTCACACTGGAAATAGTTTCCATGGAAGCCTCCTATTCTAGATCCTCATCTAGATCTTCCTTTTCCTCTTCGGTCTCCATTATTATGATCATGAGGATTGTAGACCTATTATCTCCTTTCTGGTTCTATCTGCTACTAGAGCCTTCACCCTTCTTTTGATCTTCATTTCAACCTCCATATGACTGTCTACTGGTATTTCCTCAATGGCCTCCACCTTGTTGTTTATTCTCAAACCTGTTGTTCAATCATTCTTCAACCTTTAGAGAAAAGTGATAAGTGTCCTTAATGGTGGTCGTTCTTACCAATGCCAATTCTTCATGTATGCTTGGCTTCAACCCGTTAATATAATGAGAAAATTTTTCTTCATTTTCCATAGAATGTATTGTTTGAATCAAGACCTTTTGAAATTCCTTTGTGTATTCTTCCACCATCTTTGTTCCTTGCCTCAAGCTCTACATCTTCTTGAGTTGTTCCAATTTGTAATCAACTAGAATAAATTGTTTCTTCAATTTTGACACCATTATTTCCCATCTAGAAATTTTATCTTTCCCTTGAATTTCTCTTTCTAACTAGACCTCTTTCCACCATATACTAGCATGACCTTTCAAATTTTTCTTTGCAAACCTCACTCTGTGAGGATCTTCAATTTGCTCAAACTCAAAAAATTCCTCCATGTCATTGATCTAATTGATCAATTCTTTAGGATTCAAACTTCCACTAAAAGTTGAAACCTCCATTTTGGGTCTCTTCTCAATGCTTGAGATTGCTCACATCAATCTTCTTTCTCTAGGATGCATTGATCTTGCTCTTCCTCTTCCATTTCCTCTTATGTTTCATCTTCACTGTCATCTCTTTCTTGATGCACATCTCTTCTTTGAACCTCTTGCTGGAAGGTTTCTAATTTCCTTCTAAGGGTTCTAATTTCACCTCTAGTAGATCTCTTCCTCCACCACCTTGGCTTCTACCTCTTCCATGTTGGCTAAGTCTTGGAGGTGTATTGAACTCCATTCACACTCGCAGGTCCTATTGTAACTGCCTCACATTCGTCACTTTGTTATAGACTAAAGAACTATTGCTATGATGCCACTTGATGAGGGCCATAGCACCTGAAACCCACACCAATCACAACAATAAATATCAACATAGATGATGTGAGATAAAAAATAACTCAATTTCAATAATTTAAAAAAAATTAAATTACATATTCAAAACTTACATGCTACAGCCTCATGGGTTTGATTCATTATAACAAAATCAACTCTAAAAATAAAATGTATTATTCAGAGCTACAATTTTCACTAATGGAGCCACCTTCTACAACCCAAACTTAACCATTTTATTTTACTCAATAACTTCCCTAGAATGTTCTAGAAAGTTTAACTTTCCCTTTTGTTTTGGTGCCAAAAGTCTCACAGTTTGATTTCTGACCTAGAAAGGAATTTTAATGAAATTTAGTTTTTAGAGGGGTAGCTTCATAGGGGTAGCTTCGTAGGGCCATAACTTTTGATTCAGGTGTTTGATTCGCTATTATAACATATTGTTTGAAAGCTCTCAAAGAGATCTATAATGTGAAACCACAAGAGGTTGGTTTGTCAAATTTTCGAGCTGTTTTGGGGCCTCTAATATTTTCATATCTGAATTTGAAGCTTCTTTGGAGAAATTTCTCAGGATGGAAACTTTATTATCTAATAAACCATGCAGGGTATTGAGACGATTCTTTCATGACCAATTTTTTTTTTTAGTTCTACTCCTTGGTGTAAATTTTTAGGTCCATATGAGCCTATTTAGGCTAACTTACTAAAAAGAGTAAGTGATTTTTTCCACCTTATCTAACTCCTAACTATCTTACACCCCTTAAGTGCCATCATGGAACTCAAAAAGACTAAAGAAATTAAGGAAAAACATTTTTTTTGGGTGATGCAAGATTGCCCTACACCATTGGTTGCTCCTACATCATAGAAGCTTTCAAAGCAGATGCCATACAAAACTCTTTCTATAGAAGATGTATCATTACTATGATATGTATTATTATTTTTTATTTTTTATTTTTTACTATTATATATTATTATAGACTATTAGAATATGTTATTTATATAAATCATAATAGAAAAATTGAATGGATATCTATTTTCTTTTATTATAAATGAAATAAAATTGAAATTACTGTCATTTGTCAAAAAAACCATCTCATAAGGTGATTATAGAGGGGGCCATTGTGCAAAAACAAATGGATAACTCAACCTTAAAAGCATATATTTCATTTGTAACCTTCTATTTTGGTGCTTGAATAGGCGACATAATTTCATTTTATAAATTTTAATAAATAGTTTATTTTGTTAATTTATAAGTTTTGAATATCCAATAGCTTTAAATGACAGAAGAATCTGGAAACCCAAACCCTCCCCTAGAAATCCCTCCTCCACCAAATGCTCCTTCAATTGAGGACCTAATTGAGATAAATATCATTGAATCGAGGAACCTTGTGGAAATATACAGTAGACACTCTCATTTTTCTTCAATGATAACCACTTTAGAGGAATTGTTGTGATGACACCTTCAAATTTTGCAAATTTGAAGTGCCTATATCTCTTCAATGCATCGACAGAGCCTAGGCTTGTATCTTGTCAAATCTACCCCAGAGGCCCTCTTTGTCGATTAATATTTTTAACTTGGAGGAAATATTGCAAATCCCTTTGGGGGAATATTTTTTGGTACATATGATCAGATGCTTGCTTAGTTTTAGACCCCCTAGATGAGTTTTCATGGGTTTTTTAATTATTATCTTACTACGACTAGGTAAAAATTGGTGTTTTGGAAAGTTATAATTTTTTCAATTCTAAAGACAACCCATTTCTCATTTTGGTATAAAACATCTGCAACCCCATTTCATAAAAAATGGAGGCCATATGAAGCATTATTTTAATGCTTTCCAATTGCATCAAACACGTCCAATAGGTCAATTTACAAAGGACGTACCAAAATTCTAATGGTTGGGAAAATTTTGATTTAAAACTGATGTTTTAAATAATTGATTGTGATCACACACAAAAATTCTCAACCCCAAGTTTCCCAGTTTGCACGCAATGAATTTTTCTTATTTGAACCCTAGCCAAAATTAAATTTTCACTCACTTCCTAAAGTTTAAAGTATAAATATTTAAAACATTTGCATTCTTTTAAATAATTTACAAGCAAAAATTGCACGTGGAGAAGGAGGAATTAGGGAAAATTTTAATTTTTATAATCTTTATAAATTTCAACCTTCAATTTTTGCTTTCCTCACTATCTTGCAATAGTGAAAGTTCATGATAGAGGAAGCTCATGGGGAAGTGAGGGAGTGAGCTAAGAGGTAGTATTTGGGGGAGAATTTTGTTGGGAACACCTTTGTTGTTGTTTCCATGTGTTTTAAATGCCTTTTATCAATGCGAGGAGTTTTTTTTATTGTGGAAGAAGTAGATTACAAAGTGAAATCATTTTTTTTGGTTTAGGGTATATTTTTAATGCTATTTTTGAGTGAACTAATATTTTAGGGTGTATGGATGTCTCATTTGAACAATTAGGGTCTTTCACCTAATGGAAAGAGATAGATCCCACACCACAAAATCTAATTGGTTCACTCAAATAAAGGAATGCATGATTGAATTATGACTAAATGAAATGGTCTAGATGCAACTAATTGATAAACTTAATTTATTAGGAATGTAAAACTATTGACATGCAACTTATTTGAAAACACATTGTGTAATGCAAAAATACCTAGAAATGTTACCAAAATGGAACAGGAATGGATGAAACTAAAAGTATGCACCTAAGATATGGATGGATACTAGAAATGACTTCTAGAATGTTTTCGATGCTAATTTTTAGGCCTGGTGGGACTCATTCACCATTTTGGGTGAATTAGTCCCAATTCTGTAAAACTGTTTTGAAGCCCATTTCAGACAAATGGGTGTCTAAAAATGCAGAAAACTAAAAACAAGACAAAGAAGTGGGAATCATTTTCCCCCCTTGGAAAATTAGTCCACTTTTTAATTTCTAAATATTCAAAGGTGGAAACAGGAGCCTTTGATCTGCACTTCCTGCTTCTCCAGGTGTTTGATTCTGAAACTATTGGATTTGAGCTTGAAAGTAACTTTTTGTGGGTATTTTGACCTATCCAATAAAGAGATGACTTGAACAAATTTGCAATGCAAACTTTAATGATTTATAAGTCTCTAAGATTCCTAAATCTACAAACACACAAGAAGAGAGAGATAAATGTTGGATGTTACGGTATGGGGGTTTGCCTTGGTCAAACCCCTTTATAGGTAATTAAACCAAAATAATGAAGGTAATAAATCATGAAACAATGAAGTTGATACCTTTCCATGATGTTTGATCTTGAAGTTTTGTAGCAAAACATGAAGAATCTTCCCTTGAATGTCTTATGAAGCAATCTTAATGACATGTAATGATAAAACCCTGACCTGTTTGACTTGAAAGAGAAGATGGATGATGAATGAACTATGAAATGAGTTAATAAAAATGTGAATTAGGGTTTAGAGACTTGATTTTATAGGAAATTCTCCTAATTGACCCATAAATAAGATCCCTAAGGCTGACATGAAAGAATATTAAACTTAATTTCTAGCTTTTTCCTACTCAAAACTCAAATTTGACCCAAATGGGACTCATTCACCACCTTGGTTTAATCAATCCCACCTAGAAAGGAATCATTCACCACAGGTGGCAAATTAGTCCCAGCGGGGCCTATTTTCTAGCTAGATTGCTAGGAAATAAGGAAATAAGGTTTATATGATTTCTATGTTGGTTATTTCATCAAATATTGCCTCAGGATGCACAATATGGGATGATAGGAGCCTATTAGTGATGATGTAAAGGTCAATTAGGGCTTGGGACACAAAATTCAATGTGAAAGTGTGATTAAATACACTTTACAACACTAAAATGAGGTCCACATAGCCTAGGAAGGAACACAAACCAATGTGTTCAATGTGTAGGACACATTACAACACTATAATAACATTAAGTTTATTTTACAAGCCTTCTAGATTAGTGTGATAATGCAATTAAATACATTTTATAATGTTGAATTGAGGGGGAAATGGGTTTATTAAGTCTAGAAAAGCATGGAATTCTTTTACAACACTTTACAACACCTTTACAAGACATTAATAAATTCATTTGAAAGGGTTGAAGACCTAGTGTGGATGTGAAAAACACCTCACAACACTAAATAAAGGCCTCATTAAGTCCAGTCTATCATCAATTATTCCCATGTCAAGCAAGAAACATCCATTTTCTATAGTACATTGAGCTGCAAATCATGGTTTTCAATTCTAGAAAGTTACCCCAAGCATTCCTCTTGTTTGGGAAGTGATTTCAATAATGTTTTATGAATTTTTGGCTACTTGCAAGCTCAATAAACCCTACAAGTTTTAAAAATGCTCAGAAAAATTGAAAATGACAAAGTAATGTGGGAAGCAGAATGAGTAGCATGGTTACTATTGTAAACATTTTCTTGTGCTGCTAGGTTTCAAAGAGAAGTAGCAAAAATGAGAAGCAAGTTTTCCCTGCTAGCTCATGGGGGAAACTACTAATGACAACATAGGATGGTGGGGGCAGGGAGGATTAAATGGTGGTTTTAAAATTTAATATTTTATGAAACCATGTGCTAATGCTTTATTTAAAGATTTAATAATGTGTTTACTTGCCAGCCCATGTGAGTTTATGATGTTGTGAGAGGAGAGAAGTGGGGGAGCAGGGAAGGCTCTAGGTATTGCAGGTGGGCATGTGCAAAATATTTAAATGTTGTGTTTAAAGTTTTTGACAATGAGTAAAAACTATGAAGGATTTTAATAGCTGATGAAACAAAAATTAAATGCCTTCACCATTTAAAAGCAGGGACTTTAAATATAAAATGTAAAATAAAAAGGAATGGGTGAAATATTTTTATTAGCTCAAGGAAAGATTTAAATGCTTTCACATTTAAAAGAAAAGATTTTAAATGTAAAATGCAAAGTAAAAGTGCAGCCTAAGAAAATGATTTTAAGACTTCACAAGTAAAAGCTATAAACTTTCAAGTGAAAATAAGTAAAATAATCAAAAAGATGCATGGGTAATAAACAAAATTAAAGCCTCCACTATTAAAATTAGATATTATTCTTTGCTAGGAAATATAAAAGTAGATGCATAGGTGAATGGATTTTTACAGTTGCAGATAAACAAAGGAAATAAAAGGGCTTTCACAAGTAAAATAGAAGCAAGAAAAACAAAGGGAGATTAAAAGCATTCATAGGTGAAGAAAATATTTTTAGTTGGAGGGTAAAATGCAAGAATTGAAGCCTTTCACGGTAAAAAATAGATTTTTTGTTGCAACATGTGTAAGAAAATGTAAAAGGCAAGAAAACAAAGTGTAGAGGGGTTTTCCTGTAGTGCAAATATCATTACTGATCAGTAGAGCTAAGAGATGCCAGATGTCTATTGGGGATTTCCATTTAGGGTTTTGTGATTTCCTTAAATGTAATTTTCCACTTCATTCTAAGAAGTTGTTCACTATTTTGGTCTCACGAGAATACTCTTTTGTAATAAGGTTTGAAAGTAAATAAGTGTTGATTTTAGTTTTTGGGGTTTTCTAAATCTTGTTAATTGGGAATTCATTTAGGGCATAGTCATATTTGAATGTAAATAATGAGATATTCTGAATTGGTTTTCTCCACAGTATGTATTGCATAGATTATGAATATAAGAAATGAAAGATTCTTGGTATTTGGGTATGTGCATGATCATGATGGGCCAAAAAGTGGCAATATGATGAGTGTGTGGCTGACGACTTTTTTTTAACCCAAAAATTATGAAATGCAAAGGGTTTTTAAAGGAGAATCTCAACTTTCCAACAATATAAATTATGCTTTACTTTGTATTTAATAAGTAATTATTATTCATTTTCTATTTGAATTATGGCTAAAGTCCTAATTGATAGGTTGATTGAAAAACATCTATAGGTTTCAAATGGTATCATATTTTTTGAATCCAAAAAATGTGTCACATTCTATGCTTTGCATACTATAGGATTAGAAAAAGAAAAAATAAATTTCTTTAAGTTTTGACCATGTTAAGGTGGTCAGACATACGAGTTTTTATATTTTTTAAAAGTTGTAATAAAAAATTCATAATTAATTATTTACTTGGAAAAAAATTACAAAAAAATATGCATCACATTGGGACATGATTCCTCTACTTATATCTAAAATATTATAAAAAATATTATCATTTTATTATAGTTAGGGTGGTCGGATAGACACCTACTTATTTTTTCCCTGAAATTTAAGTACTCTGCATTGAAATTTCAAATTTTCACCAAATAGTTTTTCTTTTGTTAAACAAAACTAGTAGTTTAGAAACTATATTCAATTTTTCTATAGATTCTATTCTGACATATTTTGGAAATAATGTAGATAAATTATTCAAATTTTTGCGTCAAGTTGCCTAACTCTAATTTTTCTAAAAAAATTGCCACTTAAGGGCCTGTTTTTCCCATGATGATCCTACACATACCCATTTGTCTTCTTATTTTTCCTTGAATGCCTATTTGGTGTTATTACCTTCATTCAAAGAATGAATCAAATTTTATTAACATAGATAGAGGTTTATGCAACTGTGTGTTGGGATTATTAAGTATGGCTAGTTGAGTTTCTAGTATCAGTGATGTAAGGCATTGTTTGGTAGGCACAGTTATGATAGATTGAATGCTCTAATGAGTTTTAGATTACATGGTTCAGGTGACTCCACCCTGGAATATGGTACTCATATTTTAATGTTGTGATTTCCTGAGATTGTTTGTGAGAAGCTACACATTAAAATCAAATTTACTTATCTATCTCAATGTAATTGTGTGTAAAATTTAATGTTTTATATCTCTCATTTTAAATTAGGCATTACCATGAAGGTTAGCCAAACCTTTAGGGTAGTATGTCCATTAAACATTTAAATGAGAATTATCTTTTTACAATATTTTGGATGCTTTGGAACACAAGTATTTGCAAGCACATTTTTGGGATCACCCTCTTGGGTCTCACAAAGCCCGAAGTGTAGGAGAGAAAGGTTTTTAATTCAATCTCTCGTTCATTGGCCAAATCTCTCCTTGAATCTGACCATTAGGCCTGGTAGCCCCTTATGATTCAAGTGGATTGCAGATTTGGGAATCAACATGTTGTTCATATCAAAACCCACACAAGCCAACACAAGTCATTTGAAGAGTGGTGAGAATCCAAGAGGCAAGAATACTCAAATGTCTTACCACACCATCAAATTAAAGAATTGGAGATATCCAAAGCTCAATTATCAAAAAAAAATCAATCCTAGAACTAGATTATCCATTGATGTACGTAAGTCAAAATTTTCCATTAAATGATGCACACATAAGGGTATCAGAAGGATTATTTTGGATCATTGGTGGATGGTTTTTGATAAACCACCCAAAAACAATCTTGATTTCCCTTTATATTTCCTTTGTAAACTATATATAAAGTTTCTTTTAGGAAGGCATGCTAACTATTTTGACTTTAAAAGTTTTGAAGGTGTAGGTAGAGGAATGCCTCAAGATATAGTTGGGGCAATATGAAAAATGAAAGGTCCATATATTCCCCCTCCTATTACTTCTCCACCTCTAACAACAAACTAAGACATTGTTCTAGATGCAATGATGCAGAGCCTCAATACCATACCCTCTCTAACTAGCTATTTGATTGGACAAACTTCTCAATTTTCCTAGTCGTATCAAATTGATTCTCTTGCTCAATTGGTTGATGTTGATGGGATTTCCTCATCTACACATATTTTTGTTCCTCATCATTCCATTGTGTGCAATTATTTATGTTTAGGCCCTCTCAGGGAGACTAGTGAGGAATCCCTAAAATCATCTAAATATTATACCCATGGTATGATATCTACATGAAATGTGCCAAAAATAAAGGCACAAACACTTGTAGAGGCATTCAGAGGAAGGTAAATATTTTGTATAGGTTATACTTAAAGTTATTTCATAGTGAATTTTATTTAAAATTAATATAAAAAATATAAGTAATAATGTATATTTAAGTGGGATAATAGTTGATGAAAAAGGAGGAACTTGGAGAAGTTCATCATGGTACTCTTTTATCCATTGATTTTGGCCTAACTTGATAATATACTTTTTGGACATGTTTAGCTTTTTCTATTGTATGTATCACTTAAATTATGATTAATTAAATATATATATTTATATCATAATCTTATTTTACTTTTGTAGGGTTTGCCAAAAGTGGATGAGGTGGAAACTTTTCCAATATGTTATAGTAGAACACTTGATCGTCCCAAGGGACTATCATTCACAAAAAATTTTTTAAAGCAATTAGAAAGAGTCGAGGTGATTGAATTAAATTTTAATAAAATTAATAGTTTAAATAACTTGTAAAATTTTTTGTAGTGGTTTACATGTTTTTTTTTAAGCAAAAGGCATGGGAGCCCATATATATATATTATAAAATATGATTTTTACATAGTTTCATAAAGTTCCAATTTAGAAAATATATGAAAATAAGTTGATAATAAATCAAAATTCAGCTTAAAATATTCAAATATACTAATTTGGTCAATACCCTTATACCTACTACCGCTAATATCTAGACATACATTTTGATCAACTAATTCATAAACCCTCAAGGAGCCAGAAAACCAAAAAACCCTAAAATTGCACAAACTACTCTTCCATAAAACCTCCATGGATTGAATTTTCATCCTAAATTTCCAACCTCATAGTCAGCTAAAGTCCTCTCTCAAACATGCTTCGTCGACCAATAGAAAAAGTAAGGAGCTGCATTGGATGAACCAACCTTGCATTGGCAGAGCTAAAATTCACTAGAACACTACTTGGTGGCCAAACATTATGAATGGGCTGAGCTTGTTGAAAATCATGAGCCGACAAAGGAACCCTAAGTTGCAAGTCCAAATGCAAACCAAACGCTGACACTGGTAGGACATGCACTCTTAAGAAAGTTAGGGCATAGTATTTTTCTCTTATGTTTGCCTCCATCACTGTGCATATGCATCAACAATGCTTCCATAGTGCCCTTAATAGAATATTATCATTCTGATATTGTAGAGCTACTTTGATAGCATCATAGTCTTCCTCAAACCCTTGTCGTCGCTGCAAAAAATCCTTAGGAAATAGACCACCAATGTACCCATCTCCACTAAAGATATTATATGCTTGTACTACTTTAAGAATAGAATTATCCAACACATATTGAAAATTTACATATTTCCTGTCCAATTCCTCAATTTCACTCAAAGACTAGACCAAATCCATTGTATTAGAGAGGAAAATTGAAATCACCTGGGATGGGAAAAGCAGACATCGATCCCTTGGACTGGTAACATCCACCCCCAACACCATGCGAATGTAATCTTCAACTCTGCCACAATCAATCTTGAACATAAGCTTTAAAGAATCTTGAGACAGATAGTTTTCAAAGGGCCTCTCCCATGGCTTGACTGGTAAACACACTCTGAGGTTCCATGGGCGGAAGGCCATTTCACTCAACTAGAAACAACCTAGTTTCAAAGACTACACACAGAGAAGCCTATTAATATCCTTAACTTTGCAAAATCTAAATGTTAGAGAACCTGTTGTTTAGCCTATTTTAAAGCTCGAGTTCACTAATGAATTCATGAGTTGTCATGATGACTCAATTTAAAATATATTATTATTATATTTACATACAATTAGTTCTAGCATTAAAAACAATCATGTTGAAGGTAATTCTTTGTTGATTATCAATGCTTTTAAGCTATAGTCTACTCCTAATTTGCAACTCAATTATATTCTTCAAAAGTGTTGGTGGTTATTCTCTTGCTTTGATTCAGTTATCATATATCATATCTACTAGGAAGGAAAATGATTGGTTGATTCCTTAGCCAATTTTAGGTGTGAGGGGAAGGAAATTCAATTATCTAAGGATGGTAATATCCATGCCTTCACAACTATTGATGCCATAGTTAAAAAGGAATATTCCATTTGATCATGTTAAGTAGTCAAGGGAAACTTGGCACATGGTTGACATCACATTATTCTTGTACTGGACATTAGTGTTTTTCGAAGGATGGTTGGATTGTAATCTTTTGCGTTCATAATATCTGTTGAGGAACTTCGGGGTTTTCTTGCCTATGAGTGATTAGGAGTATCCCTTATCAAAATTTGTTGATTATGAGTTGTTTTTTTTGGCATTTAAGGTCCATTGCAAGCAGTTTCTTAAGTTCATCAAGCGTGTATCAATTCCTTCATTGGAAGTGATTGTTAGCAAGACTGTCAAGGAGGATTTTCTTCATGGTAATTCTTTGCTAAGGGCGTTGCAGTAGTATGACCTTTGGAGAGGTTAGGGATATTCTGGAGGGATTTTCCGTCATAATTATCTTCTTTGTCATCAGGTTTTTAATGTGGTGTTTCATGCTATAAAATTCTCAATCCATGTGACATATGAATCAGGCTTTGGAAAGTTTTGTTGTAGAGGTGGGTGAAGAATTGTCTACCAAAATTGTTCAAAGGGCCTTGGCAATTCTTCAACTTCTTTCTCATGGTCATCAATATTTTCCTTCTAGGGTTGTTTTCCATGATTCTGCAAGCTCCAACTTCCTTCATCACTCCCAAATTCTACCAAATTTAAATGTTGTTCCTCCTTTGCAGTTTGAGGTCAGGGTTATGCATTACCGCTAAGGTGAAAATAATCTAGCAGTTCAAATTGAAAAATAGAAATGCCAACAGTACTGGTTTTTTGGGCTCTCTATGATGTAATTAGCAAAAGTTTCATAAATTTGGTATAGTTTATATATATGGGTTGGTGTGTAGTTTTATTCTATTTGGCTTTGGGTTTTCTATCTATCTAGAGCCTTTGTATCAGTTTTTTGTCAAAATTGTATGGCTAGAGTGTCTTATTTGGCTACTAAAGAGCCTTCAAAGCTGATTTTTCTACTATGATTAAGGTAAATCCTTTATATATATATATATATATATATATATATATATATATTAATATATGGTTTGTATGCTCTTTTCCTATATATATATATATGGCTAGAGTGTCTTATTTGGCTACTAAAGAGCCTTCGAAGCTGATTTTTCTACTATGATCAAGGTAAATCCTTTTTATATATCTATTAATATATGGTTTGTATACTCTTTTCATATATATATATACACATACAATAGTCTTACATTCTTATCATTTTTCATACAAAAATTTATAGTTGGTTCATTCATGATGAGTCCTTAGACAATATAGAAGCCTCATCGGTTTTTTTTTTGTAGTAGATATAAGTTAATATTAGTAATCTAGATTTTTAATTTACACATCAAACCTCTTTTTATTTCACATGTTTCATTCTTTGTACATAATTATATATTAATTTATGTCAATTTTATTTTACTTGTCATAGTCTATTCCACAATCCATCTATGACACTCCTCAACCATTACAATATGCTAGGACTCTTGATCATTATAAGGGACCCTCATTTGTTGATTACAGTTTGTTGAGAAAGAAATAAAGAGTTGAGGTATTCAAGAATTTAATTTTACTTTAATTGATAGATTAGAGAAATTTTAGTTTAGTATATTTATTCAGATGTTAATTTAAAATTTATAAATTA
Source organism: Sequoia sempervirens (assembly GCA_007258455.2). Lineage (NCBI taxonomy): Eukaryota > Viridiplantae > Streptophyta > Pinopsida > Cupressales > Cupressaceae > Sequoia > Sequoia sempervirens. Next base: position 223,531,789 of record VDFB02168118.1, read on the forward strand.
TAGTAGATAAGTTTCTATTGAGTAGTTAGCTTATTTACCATTGAGATAATCAATATAAGTTGTGGTTTGAATTGTTATTGTGTAATCTACTTTGCATCCACCAAGTGGCATGAAGAGGTTAGATTTTGATGATCCACCACAACTATAGGGTGAATAGGACAATTATGATTTGAGACATAGATATTCGACATGTACATTATATATAGACGTTGAGATTGTGTATGCCACATTTTATAAAAAAATATTTTGAGTTGACATATATGCCAAATTTTTTGTGTTCATAATATACATACACACACACATATATAATATAATTTGTTCCTTGTGTGCATTTTTCCCTATATTTAAACTTCAAAGTAAAATGTATAATCTCTTTGGAATGGTTGAGTTATGAACAATAACATGTTATAGATTGTTTTCTTTATATATTTCACTTGAACAGTTTATGACATACATATCATTTTTAAGCATAAATTATCATTATTCATTTACAAATTGTCTCATCTATATTAGTGTTAAATTTGGTTTCCTTGGTAAACTTCACCAAACTTGATTCCTTTATAGTTAGTCTCTATAGTTGCAATATACTTTAACCTATTTCCCTAATATTTAACACATCAAGGTATGAGATATGGATAAATATGTATGGTCCATCATCATGGAAGCTGTCATTATGTGAAAGAATACCTTGAATACCATAGGGTTCGTATTGGATTGGAAATATCGATGATCAAGAAATATATCATATTGGATAAAAGATGCTACTACATCACTAAAATATGACTTTATAATAATATAATCATCACAAATATTAATATTTTTAGGAGAAGACAAAATAATATAATTACTTGATTAGTAGTGTTATTATACTTTTGGTTTCAATTCATATTTTGTTATGTACTAATGTTACCTTTAAAAAATTTAAGGGAAGGGATCAAGGAAATATGTGTTGAATCATATAAACCTACATAAAATTACTTGTCTTCCACCAAAACACTATTCAAATTCTTGTATAAAATCCTCTAGCTTTCTCATGAATTTGTCAATCCTGAGCTAATAGATCCAATGAGAAAACTTGATAGATTTGATTGTAAGGAAAGCTAAGTGCGGAAGCAACTCTCCTAACATCAAAACCTCAAGGAAGAATGCATAGATACTTTTAAATTTTACAATTACAGTCTAAAAAGATGCACTTGAAAGCAATAACAGAAACAAAGAAATGATCATACACATATGAACACCAGATTTACGTGGAAAAACCCTTTCGGGAGAAAAACCGACCACATCAAGAGAAGTCACTTTGTATTACAGTAATGGAGATTACATACAGAGATCAGGCTTATCTTTCTGATGTCAATTTACAACAGCTTTCACAATGACCAACCTTGTACAAAAGATTCTAGTTACAATATACTCATAATAGAATTCACACTGATCACCTTTCGAACTATTCACCCAACCATTGAACCTATCCTTCGAACCAGACTACTTCTGCAATCTCTGAGTATATCCATGACACCCCTATCTATCGAACTTCCTCTCAGTAATGGCTGCAACAGTCCAACTGCTAGCGGTTCCCATTTGACTTTTCTAATTGGTCGAATACAAGCCACATAGGATGGTCTTCACTCGGTGAAAGCATTCAACCTATGTTGGCATGTCGGTAGACACTAACAGTGTCTCCCCAATGCCACAAATCCAACATTCGATATTGTCAAGAGTCCTTACTATCGGTAAGAGGTTACACTGAGTCCAGAAAGCTATCACTAAGACTTCTCCTTGTCACCAAGACCTCATACCGATGATCATCACTTGTATTGCTATCGCCAAGACTTATCACTATCGGTGAGACATCATACCGAAGCTCCAAAGTCACATAGACAATAGAATTCCCATCAGCAAGACTATTGTCCTTCGCTAATAGATCATACTGAGCCTTTATGTTATATCGAAACATCCAACGGTTGGCAAGACTTACCGCTATCGCTGAGACGTTACTTTGAAGTCTTCAAGTCACACCGCAATGTTCCACCATCGGTGAGACTTCATTCATCACTAAGACTTCATACCAAAGCCTCTAGGTTACCCCGATGACTCCAAATGAATACTTATCGGTGAGACATCTCCATATCGATAAGACTTCATACTGAAGCATATGAGTTACTCCGATGACCACATGTGTAACACCCTATTGGAAAGACATATAATCTCGATAAGACTTCATACCGAGATAAGCCTTTCAGCCAAGGGTCTCCCCAACACCGCTTTTCACCTAAATTCTCCTCGATATACGATAAGAGTGGCCTGTCGGCCAGAGATCTCCACTCGGCAAAGGGTTATAGCGATTGCCACAAGTCACAATGACAGGTCTACTTGGCAAGACTAAAACAAGGTTTCAGTGACCAGAACTGTTCAACAAGGTTTCAACTACTAGTCGGCCAGACACAAAGCATGTCACACTGACTTGGATCTCTTAGAGGTTTTAGCTTGTGGGATTGAGGCATATATTTCCAACATTGATGAGTGGCCATTGGCCATGAAATAGTGAAAAATATTATGTAATTTTTATTTATCTTTAGCTTAATTTTAATATTCATAACATGGATGCTGAGTAATTATGGATAACTTCACCGAAAGGAGAGTTTTCACAATTTTAAGGTTGTCATATAATCCACATTAAAATCCATTGTCATGTTGGGACAATCATTACGAACCACAATATCATCAAATTCCATGAATACATTCATGAAGAATGAAATATTTTTCTTGACTATGGGTAGTACACACCAATATCTAGCTATGGGGTGTCATTATATATACAAAATGGGAAAAATAGGACAACCTTAGGTTGCCCATGGGAAAATAATTGTTCAAACAAAAGATGCTAAATTGCAAAATTAAAAAGTTGTTTATAGATTTGATAAATGGGATGCACCAACATATCAAGGTGGGTGGTTAAATGGTAGGTAATTCCTCATTTAATTCCCCAACTCACCCCATCATTCTCGGTTTTTTTATTTCAACATAGTCTCTTAAGATCCTTATGAGAAAAAAATGTCAAACTATGATAGAGTAGTTATCAAAGCTTATGGAATTTAGGAACATTTTTTCTCAACTTAAAATTGGATATGGAATCCTTCCACATTAAACTCTCTTGATTTTTCTCAACTCAACATAGTTTGACCATAACAACAAATATATTATGAGTAAAAGGTTTATTTCACTTAATTAGTTTAATTAAGTCACCTTTTATTCCTTTCTTAAGATTCACTTAGTTATGCATTATATGTATTTAATAATTATTTTAATTATTAAATACATTTTCCCTTTAGGGTTTCTTTAGGGTTGCACAATCTCCTTTTATAAGGATTGTTCTTTGTAATTATTAACTTTCTCTCTAAATAATATACTCTCAATTTTCAGAGCCATTCTTGCTTTGCTTCAAATATCTTCTTTTGTGATAGGTTATTTGCATGCAGGTGTTCTTCGGGATCTGTGAGCTTGGATTTCTCAACTTTAACATGGTATCAAAGCTCCAGATCTACAACTACCTATTTGTTTTTTTACGATATTAGCTTACAGAGTTTTCTTTTGTGCAAGAGTTTCATTCCATGGTTTTTTTTGCCACATTAGAGGGGTTTTCCATCATTTTTTAAGAAATTTCGACCTTAATCTCTCAAATAGTGTGTGCTAGTGCAAAACGAACCTCATGGTGCACTCAGAAGGCCCAAAAACCCCTATTTTCATATAAAATATGATAGGGCTTGCTGAAAATTTATTTTTTAGCTTTTTGGGGAATCTAAAAAAGTTGCCAAAATATCTGTACGATTGTACGGATTCATACAAATGCCTCAATTTTTGTGCCATATTTCTTGGTTTGCATCAATTTTGAGCTACCATTATTTTCGTGTCATTTTGCATCATTTTGCATGCCCTTTTTAATTTCTGTGCTACCTAGATTTTTGTGCCATGAAGGTACAGCTAAATATTTTATTAATTTATTAATCTTTAAATTAATAAAATGTTTGGTTTAAAGCCTAAATGAGCATATTTAGTAAAATGGTCATATTTTGAGCATACGGTCTCCGTTTTTTGAAAATGAGATACTGTTGGAAAGCTGATTCCAACACCAATCTGATGGAGTAGGTGTGGTTTCTATATTTTCCATTTTGATGCTTTTTTTCTCAGTCAAAGTCAGAACATGTTTTTTGCACTCCCGGGGGCGTAACTTTTGCGTACGGACTCCGTTTTTCGCAAAAAAAAAGCATTGGAAAGAAGTTTCTATGCTCTTTCCAGATCTATAAAAAAATTTCTAGAATCTACCCCAGGTACATTTTATTCAATAATTTTTGTTTATACAATTCTATCAATTACTTGTACGTTTTGGCACCTAGAAAGGATTTTGAGTGAGATGGCATTATTTGATCCATTTTATTAGTATTGAGGGTTTTAGTCTCTGATTTTTTCATTTGAGTGAGTATCATGGGTTTTTGTATTCATCCTTCTGTGATCAACCTAGACAAGGGCAATTATGAGTCTTGGCATCATGGCATCCTGACACATCTCAGGTGGCTTGGTCTTTTACCTCATTTGTATGGAATCATACCTAAACCAGACACATCAAGGAGTTTATCATTATGGGTTATTATTCGAGATAATATTGTAGGGGTTATTGGTTGTAGTGTTGATTTTGACACTTTGTGTGTTTTATCTAACATTAGTTTTCCTCACACACTTTGGCAATGTCTTTGGGAGATTTTTGGAGACTCTCATATCTCTCCATTCCCAGAGGATCCTGCAATAGATTGTCTCATCCATCTTGTAGATGTAGATTTCATACCCTATGATAACCGTACTTTAGAGGAACTTGAGTATATTACAGGTCTTGCATGTGACGATGGTTTAGAGACTTGTATTCATGTTCCCACTCTTGAGATTGAGACTACATCAACATCTCCTATTGTTCCTAATTAGTTTGACATTACCACATCTTTGGCCCCTATTGATTTAGTACAACATGACATCATCCATCTTCCAGACATAGCTACTTGGGATTCATATTTCACAGACATATCATCCTTGTTTGTAGAGTCCTATATTGCATATCTAGAGGATTACTTTGAGGATTTTCATCTCCTCTTTGTTGATAGTCAAGTTATCACTGTCCACCCACCATTATCAGTGCATTCAGAGGTTGCATTTCAGGAGTCTTCACATCAGTTTGTATTTTTTTGTTTCAGTTTAGACACAAAGATTCTTCAGCATCCTATCATGGCAAACATCTTGAGGCATATTGGTTCCTCACTCTTCACAGGGTTTCTTCGACATTGTCCTTCAAATCCATTTCTTCCCAAGGGGAGGAATTTTATTTGTTGCTTTAGGATCTCTTTCTAGATTCTACGTTAGGAATCCACCATTGCAATATGAGTTTCTTCATTGTTGGGGGGCTTTCTAGTCTCTTTCTATTTCTCCTATGGAGACCATTGTATTTTGTACTTGTGTGATAGAAGCAGTTCTTGGGGGGTCATGTTGAGTCCTCCTTCTATCTCTCTTCTTCTTTCACTCTTGTATTTCCATCTCTTTTTTGAGAGGAGTTTTTCCCAGCAGGTTTTCTCCTTTACTCCACTTTATAGAGATTTGGTTGTAATTGGGTACCTTATCTGGCCTTGTTTCCAGGACCCAAGTTTTCTTTCTAGCTTGTAGTTGCATTGCTTTCATGCATTTAGTTTGTAGCTACTCCCTAAGTTCATCTTAAGGGGGGTTGTTAGAGTAAAAGGTTTATTTCACTTAATTAGTTTAATTAAGTCACCTTTTATTCCTTTCTTAAGATTCACTTAGTTATGCATTGTATGTATTTAATAATTATTTTAATTATTAAATGCATTTTACCTTTAGGGTTTCTTTAGGGTTGCACAATCTCTTTTTATAAGGATTGTTCTTTGTAATTGTTAACTTTCTCTGTTAATAATATACTCTCAATTTTCATAGCCATTCTTGCTTTGCTTCGAATATCTTCTTCTATGATAGGTTATTTGCATGTAGGTGTTCTTCAGGATCTGTGAGGTTGGCTTTCTCAACTTTAACATATTCTTGTAAAAAGTGCCAATGAAGAGTAGTACAAATATAGAAATAAAATATTTTTTTGTTTCATGTGTCATGGAGCAAAAAAGACTTCTCCAACATGTCAAGAAAGTGGGTAAATTTTAGAGAAGGTCTACATCCATTATGCAAGTCACCCAATCATTCTAGGATGTTGTATTTTGATGTAGTATCTTAAGAATCTTATGAGAAAATATTGTAAACTATGATGGAGTAGTTCTTGGATATCATCAATGAGGAATGTTTTGTCTCAACCTAAAATTGGATATTAAATCCTTCCACATTAACCTCTCTCAATTTTTTTCAACTCAACATCATTTGACCATGCCAACAATGAATGTATTCTTGTAAAAAGTGTTGGTGGAGAGAAATGAAAATATGGAAATAACAATATTTTTTATTTCATGCATCATGGAACAAAAATTATTTCACCATCAAATCAATATGGGTGGATAAATACTAAGGAAATCCCCCATTCATTCCCCAATTCACCTGATCATTTTAGAGTGTTGTATTCCAACATAGTCTCTTAAGAGTCATATGAGGCAAAAAATTCCAAACTATGACAAAGTAGTTCACAGAGCTCATGACACTTAGGAGTATTTTATCTAGACCTAAAAGTGGATATGGAATCCCTCCACATTAATGTCTCTCAATTTTTGTCAACTCAAGACCATTTGACAATGCCAATAATAAATGCATTCTTGCAATAGTGTTTAGGGAGTATTGCAAATATTGAAATAAGCATATTTTTTGCTTCATGTTTCATGGACCAGAATTAAATTTTCCAACATATCTAGGTGGGTGGGAAAATCTCAGGGAAGGCCTTTGATCATTCCTTAAGTCACCCAATCATTTTGGGGTTATGTATTCTAGCATAGTCTCTTAAGAGCAATATTAGAAAAAAAATTTACCAAATGATGACATAATAGTTCTCAGAGCTCGTTGAACTTAGGGATGTTTCGTCTAGACCTAAAACTGGATATGGCATCCCTCCATATTAATCTTTATCATTTTTTTTGAACTCAACATCATTTGACCATGCCAACAATGAATGCATTCTTGTAAAAAGTGTTAGTGGAGAGTAATGCAAATATGGAAAGAAGAAATTTTTTGTTTCATGTCTCATTAATAAAAATTATCTTCATTGACACATCAAGGTTGTGGGTAAATTCTAAGGAAGGCCCCTATTCATTCCCCAAGTCACTACACACATGAAAATACATACATAAACATACATATGGGTATGTGTAGGACCATCATGGAAAAAATAGGCCCTTCAGTGACAAAAAATTTAGAAAAATCATAGTTAGGAAACTTGGCGTAAAAATTTGAATAAGTTATCTATATTATTTAAAAAATATGTAAGAATGGAATCTGTAGAAAATTGAATGTATTTCTAAACTACTAGGTTTATTTTTTTCTAAAAAAATTATATTTGGTGAAAATTTGAAATTTCAATATAGTAGTACTAAAATTTCAGGGAAAAAATAAGAAGTAGGTGTTTGTCTGACCACCCTAACCACAATAAAATGATAATATTTTTTTATAAGATTTTAGATATAATTAGAGGACTCATGTCCGAATGTGATGCATATTTTTTTGTAATTTTTTCCAAGTAAATAATTAATTATGATTTTTATTACAAATTTTAAAAATATAAAACTCTGATGTCTAACCACCTTAACTTGGTCAAAACTTCATGAAATTCATTTTTTAATCCTATAGTATGCAAAGTGTAGAATGTGACACATGTTTTGGATTCAAAAATGTGATACTTGCTTGAAAGCTATAGATGTTTTTCAATTAGTCTATCAATCAGACTTTAGTCATAATTCAAATAGAAAATGAATAATTATTATTTATTTAATTCAAAGTAAAACATAATTTATATTGGTGGAAAGTTGAGAATCTCCTTTAAAAACCCTTTTTTTTTCATCAATTTTGGGTTTAAAAAAAGTCATCAGCCACATTCTCATCATATCGCCACTTTTTGGCCCATCATGATCTTGCACATACCCATACGATCATAGACACACATGAGATTCATGAACATACATACACATACATAGAAACATAAAAAGTATATTTATACATACACATGAGATTTATGAACATAGATATCATTATATTCATTAGCATACATACACGTGGTATTCATGAACATGTATACCTATATTCATCTAAATCTAACAAATCTAGCTACATACCATATGCATTATTACAATACACATGCATATGATATTCATGAACATACATACATACACATGAGATTCATGAAAACACACACACGAACATATATACACATGAGATTAATGAACATAAATACATACACATACACATGAGATTCATGAACATACATACATACATACATCTACACATGAGATTTATCAACATACATACATGCACATGAGTTTCATGAACATACATGCAAAGGAGATTTATTAACATACATAAATATGAAATTCATGAATCATCCAAATTTAATAAATCTAGCTACATACCATGTGCATTGTTAGCACACATAAAATATAACATCCATCATAAATATAACTAATAATTTCCATATTTTATTTTCTATCTCCTTGTGTATAAATATATCAATATAGTCTTTAGTAAATCAGCTCTATAAAGCATACCCATATATCCAAAAATGTGCCCCTATGGCATCTATCTCCTATAGCTATCATCTGATCCTATCCCTCTTTGTGGTTATTTTCCATTCTTATCTATACCAGCCTAAGGTGATCCTTGTCCTTGTCCTTGTTCAAGTCACTCCTCATCTCTACGTATATCCTCACTCAATGAGGTAGATCTTGAATCATTGCTAATATAAAAAGCAGTTGCATTTAAATATTAAAAAATCAATAATCCCATATTATAATAATCATCAATACACCATAAAATTGTTAATCCCATACCATAAATTTTTTAAGATCATTTATTGTCATCGTAACCTCCTTGTGCTTCACACTTGTGTGAATTAGACCTACATATAAATATTGATTTTTTTTATCATAATACACATGAACTACAAAGTTAACTCAACATTATCTCAAGAAAACTATTATGCAAGATTATGAACCACTACTTAGAATTCTATGGTATCTTTATTCTCCAAAACACATTCATTCATAAATGTATAGGAGCGAATTTGCACGACTTATACAAATTCCCCTTTTACACATCCTCACCTTATAAAACCAAATCTAAAGTCAAAATTCAACATCAACAAGTTTCCTTCCTTCCACTTGGCATCTTTCCTTTGTGTCGATAGAATAATATTTATTGGGGAGGTGCACGTGGTGCATAGACATCTGCATGATGTGCTTATGTCCTCGACAGATTCTTGCATCTGAAGTTGGTAGAGGCATTACACTTTTGATTGGAGTTGATTTGTAACATCCCTCTTCGACCAACCGACCCTGAAACAACAATTTTTTCCTTCTTCTCCTTCAAATTCATCCATTCTTCATTCAACTCATCACTTTTTGAAATCTCTAAAAATTCCAATCCATCCTTCTTTCACATTCTCAAGCACTTCTAGCATTTTTGACACTCCATTACAACAATAACACTCTGTCAACTCCGCAAAGCATGTGTGAAGCAAATCATTGCATCATGGACTTGAGGTTTTGCAAGACCTCCCTTCATCACAGTTGAGGTTATGGTGATTGTTCAAGCCTTCTTTCTCCTTCATTGGCTAGTGAGCTCTAAGTGGAGGTGGTAATGTTTCACTCCTCTCCTTTGTGATTTGGTTGAGTATCTCTTTACTATTTTGTAGTGTTATTTGCATTCCTTCTTTCTTTGATTCTTTATTGTATATTTCTCTCTCATTTATATCTAGCTATCTGCTGAGGTTGACACACCAAAATGAGGGTCTGACTAAGGTAGACCCCTATATAGCCCCAATAATTTTTCCCTTCTTTCTTGTGTACAAGTGAAAGAGCTTGTGGAGCTAGTTGGCGAATGCATTTTTTGTGAGATTATCTTTATTACTTAGCATTTATCTACATGCTTTATCATCTTCATTTATATCATTCCTACTTTATTATTTTGTTTTCCCATCCAAACAAACCAACTAGGTTGATTAGTTAGTTTTTGAGCAGTTCATACTACGCTCACTATTTTTTGACCATATGAATGCCAGCATGCCATGCTGACATCCTCAAACTAAATTGATTTCCTAAGATGGACAGTTGTTTGAGGCACAGTACCAAATCCAAAAACTAGCTCACTTAGCCCAAAATAAAGTTCAAATTTGTAGAGTGATTGAAGTACTTTATAGTCCTCATTATTCTCAATCCCTATTCTCAAAACATGATGAGGGCGCAGCCCAAGACTTAAAAAATAGCCCACAAACAAGAGAATAATTTTATTATTCAGAAAAATGGAGCTTCTTACATGTAGAGGATCTCAAATCCCCAAGTTCTACAACACATGCAAGTTATAGAAATCTACAGAATCACCCTTTCACAATATGCGAGCTTGTCCCCAAAAAGTTACCCAAAAATTAGAAACCCACCCATAAATAGAGCTCCTCTTTAGTTTTGGAGCCAAAACAACATTCAAATTTGAGTTTAGGTGGTTTGGCACCAAAAAATTACAACTTGAAGTTCAAATTTCAAAAGAACATTTGCAATTGTATCTTCTAGAAACTGCACCAACTTCTTGGGGCCATAACTTTTGATCCAGGACTCTGATTCGCAAACCATTTGAACCGTTGGAAAGGTCTCGAAGTCAATAACACGCTCAAAATCCACTACGCTGATTTTAGCAAGTTTTGGGGCTGATCTAGGAACTCTAAATGCCTCAAATCTAACTCGGAAGATTTTCAGGTGCAAATATGGGAAACTAAAACTACAATATCTTTCAATTCAGGAATAGAAAATAAAAACCATAAATTGGGAATTTCATTATGACAAAAAGGGTATCCAAAAATGTAAAAACATCTAAAAACTAAGAAAATTGAATTTTAACTATTTTTGGGTGATGCAAGATTTCCCTTATACCACAGGATGCTCCTACATCAGACACCCAGGGTAATTTGAGAAGTGACCCTTCACATCTCAGATGGTTGAGGAAAACCCAACCAGTCAACCGCTGCCTTAGATAGCCAGGATGAATCTTCCACAGGCCTCCATCTCCATTTCACCAGATATTCTTCATACTGCCTATTTTTGGTACTCCTTCCCACACGACTATCCAAGATTGCTTCAATCTCCTCCCTTTCTGAAGTAGGTGCTGGAATGCCATACTGCCCTATTGTTGGTGCTTCCTCCATTCCACATTCATGATACTCTATCAAATCTGAAATGTTGAACACAGGGGAAATGTTGATTCCATCAGGCAACTCTACCTCATATGCATTCCTTGAATCATGCTTCTTCAAAATCTTACAGGGACCAAATTTCTTCATCTTCAATTTGTTTATAGGTTCCCACGGGAAACCTTTCTTTCCTCAAGTGGACCATTACTTCATCACTAGTCTGAAACTCCTTATTCCTCCTTTTCTAATCTGCCTTAGCCTTATATTGCATATTCATCTTATTAATGTGTTCTCGTACCTTCTCATGTATATTCTTGATGTGCTCTGCAAAATCTTCGGCTTCAGCACTTATTTTCTTCTATTGGTCCATCTTCCTCAATTTTGGAGTTGTTCTAGGGCTACCTCCATACACAATCTGGAATGGTGATCTACCAGTGCTTCTGTTGACAAATTGTTGTAAGAAAATTCACTTGGGGTAAGATCAAGTCCCATCCCTTAGGTTTATCTCCTATAAAACTCTCAGTAGGTTACCCAAACTCCTGTTAACAACCTCTGTCTACCCATCTATTTGTGGATGGTGTGCGAATGAACTTCAACTCTTCTTCAGCTTCTTCCACAAGGTCCTCCAAAAGTACCCCACAAATTTGGTGTCACGATCTGAAACAATACTCTTTGGCAGACCATGTAGCCTCACCACCTCTTTGAAGAACAAGTCAACAATGTGGACTGCATCATGGGTCTTCTGACATGGAATGAAATATGCCATCTTCGAAAACCTATCAACCATCACAAAGACTGAATCATTCCCTCGTTGTGTCCTTGGCAAACCAAGAACAAAGTCCATACTTATATCCTCCCATGGCCTCACTGGTATAGGTAAGGGCTGATGTAAGCCTGTATTCTTGCTCACTCCTTTAGCCATCTACATACCCTGCAGCTTTGTACAAACTTCTTCACTTCTTGTGACAACTGAGGCCAATAATAAAGCTCACTGATAATGGCAATGGTCTTATCCCGACCAAAATGTCCCGCCATTCCTCCACTATGCTTCTCCTTTATCAGGTTCTCCCTCATGGAACTCCGCGGGATACACAATTGACTTCCCTTAAATAACATGCCATCCTGGATTATGAAATCCAGCCACCTTGTCCTATCCACTGTAACAGGTTCCTTGCAAGCTTTCCAAGCCTCTGAAAATTAGGATCTTCTGCGTACAGTGTCTTAAGTTCATTGAACCCAACCACTTCAATCTGCATCTTTTTCATCAATGTATGCCTCCTACTTAAGGCATCTGCAACCCTATTTGACTTCCCACTCCTATGTTTCAAAATAAGGTATAACTTTGCAAAACTCTACCCATTTCATATGCCTCTGATTTAATTTTCCTAACTATTTAGGTACTGCAAGGCTTGATGATCAGTATATAGAACAAATTCCTTCGGCAACAAATAATGTCTCCATTTCTTTAATGCTTGAACTATTGCATAAAATTCTTGATCATATACATAATACTTTCTCTTGGCATCATTTAACTTTTCACTGAAATAGGCAATGGGCTTACCTTCTTGGCTCAACACTACTCCAATGGCACAACCACTGGCATCACAATCCACCTGAAACACATTGTTGAAATCTGGAGGCTAGAATAGGTTGCTCATCATCTTCCTGCTTCAACAGTTCAAAACTCTTTGCCGCTCCAGTGCTCCACTTGAATTCCTTTTTATCCCCTCTCATTATTTCAGTCAGGTCCACAAATACTACTGAAGTTTCTAATGAACTTTCTATAAAAACTAGCCAAACCATGGAAAGATCTCACCTCGTAGCAGTTCTTGGGGTAGGCCATTCCAGAATAGCCTTCACCTTCTCTGGGTCCATCTTGAGACCTTCTGCTGAGACAACAAACCCCAAGTACACTAACTCCCTCTTCACAAAACTGCACTTCTTCAGATTAATCAACAGTTTCTCTTCTCTTAACTTCTCAAAGGCTCTTTGAATATGCATCAGATGCTCATCCAACGTCTTACTGAAAATCAAAATATCATCTAAATACACAATAACAAAACTTCCTAGAAATTTTTTTAGTACCTCTTCATGAGCACGCATGAATGTGCTCCTGCATTGGTTGCCCAAAGGCATGACTAACCACTTGTAGACTCTTTGGTCTTGAAGGTAGTCTTCCATTCATCTCCCTCTCGATTCCCGTGATCTGGTGATATCCACTCTTCAGATCAATCTTTGTGAAGTCATTCAGCTCCACTCAACAATCAGTCATCCATCCTTGGTAGGGGAAATCACTACTTGATTGTTATCTTGTTTATGGCTCAGGAATCTGTACAATCCTCCACTCCCCATCCTTCTTTGGTGCTAGTACTGTAGGTACTGCACATGGACTCAAACTCTCCTGTATCAAGTCCTTTCTCAACAACTCTTGAACTTGTCTGTTCAACTCCTCATTTTCTGCTGGAGTCATTCTATGAGCTGCCTTATTTAGAAAACTGGCTCAAGGAATCAAGTCAATCTGATGACTGATCTTCCTTATTGGTGGTAAACCCTCAGTACATTATCAGAAAAAATATCCTAAAACTCATCCAACATCCCAAAACTTCTTCTGGAACCTTCTCACTATCCTCCTTACTCACTCTAGGAATCAATGCATAACATGCATCATGCTTCATACCTTCTAAAAAATTTCTTCCATCTACATAACAAATTCTAGCACTATTGCATACCTTTTCTTTGGTCTCCTTCAGGGGTTTCAACTTGTGACGAACCCCATCCTTTGTCAAGGAATAAGTGTTTGCATGGCCATCATGTATATCTCACCTATCGAACTGACACGACCTCCCCAACAACATGTGACATGCATCCATGGGGATGATATCACAGAGTACCTCATCATGGTAGCTCCTAATCTTGAACTTTACTAGGCACTGCTCATTGACCAAAACTTTGTGGTGTTTCTACAACCAGGCAATCCAATACTGATGCGGGTGCCTTTCCCTCTTCAGCTTCAACTTTGTGACCATCTCTTCTAACACTAGATTATCGGTGCTCCCACCGTCAATAATGACATCACAACATTTCCCTTCACACTTGCACCTTGTGCGAAATAGATTCTTCCTCTGTTTTGGTTCCTTTTCCTCAGTCACTAGGGCTCTCCTAATCACTAGGGCCTCTCCCATTTCAACATCATTTGAATTTTCAGATTGGGTCTCCTCATCTGCATGTGCAACCCTTCCACAACCTTCTAGCCTTTTTTCTGCCCTGCATGAAGTATTTGACGATTCCGTGATTATCTAAAAATATAATTTCCATCCCACCATCCCCTCATCAACCAACTAGAATAATTTACCCACTTCTAAATCAAGTTCTGCTCCTTGTGACATTGAATAGTTAAACCACTAAATAATAGAACTTGCATCACTAAATTTAGTGCCACCTCTAATGTTTAGTTTTTATTTAACTAGAACTCTCTTTACACATGCACCTGCTCCATCATGCTCCCATTTTCCATGCCTAGCTAAAAAAATCGAGATATGAGGTCTACCCTTCTCTACATGTATTCTTCTCAACTAATAAAACATATGAGCATTCTTGAATTAACTAGTGCAATTATTTGACCAAATGAGATGTTGAACCATTCTAAGATCTTTTTTCCTACAAGATCTAAAAAAATGTTGAAAATAATATTGCACATACTCTGATGAATGAGATTGATCACCACTCATATAAAATTGGTACTCCTTAACTATCTTCCTATTCTCTTTTGTACTATCAGGGGAATGCCTATATGTGATGTGAACAAAAATATAAATATGAATATAACTATAATATTGATATTGTACTTCATTTTATGGTTGCAATGTGTAGTTTTTTGAAAAATAAACTACAAAGATAATAGTTCCAATCAAGAAAAATCCTTACTTATCTTGAATTGCTGATATAGCCATTGAGACCTATCTCTATACCTTGCATACTTGTAATTCTTTTATTAAAATCATAAGTATTAAAATCAACAACAATTAGTTGTTTTGTAACTGATTCACATCTAGAACCTTCCCTTCTCTCTTAGAATTCTATTCCATTGTCTCATATCTCTTTGTATCAACCATTTTATTTCTAAAATCATGCTCTCTTCCATAATGAATACATGAAATAAACTTTGATATCCCACTACATTCTAACCAATTTTCATTTAAACAATCATTTTTATAGTAAATGCAACCATCATCTCTAACACAAAAATTAATCTAATAAGTCCCTCAGTGACTTTGGTAGTTGCATTATGCAACACTCATGTATCATTTCATTAGTATGCAAATTAGAAAGAATATAGAATAAAATTTATCATACATAAAAAACTTCATGTAAAATTGCAACAAGTATTGTGAATTTAAGAGGCACACAATAAAAAGGCTTACAAAATTCAAATTCCCTTTGTCATATTTTTGAACTTGGATGTATTTCAAAAAAAAATTATACAATGTCGTTTGGGTACATTCCAAAAAAAAATTAGGATATGGTGTGTGGTCTTGATCACCAATTTCTAATTTGAAAACATATTTCGTATTGGGTGATACTCTAGAGTTAGATATCCATTTTTTTTTTAATTTCATCATTTGTGCTAATAGTTGGCTTCATATCAACTCATGAAAGCTTACCACTAAAAGACCAAGTATAATTTTGAAGATGAATATCTAGTCTTGATCTTATTGCTAGTTCTTTTAACAATGTTTTTCAATCTATTCTTAATTCTTAACAACTTGTCCTCAATAATGAAGTATTTCTTAATTGATTACTTACTAATGAGGTTATTATTACTCTATGATCAACTCTTTTATCTTTTTCCTTACTAGACTTTCCAATAAAATTTTGTACATTAAAAATATTATCACCAATATTATTATTTCAATTAGACTTATTTTACACAAATATTTAATTTATTTAGTAAGGGTCTCATTTTTTGATGTCTTTAATAATTTAGAAAACATTGACATTGTTCAATTAATATATTATTGGAGAAGTAAATTCATTGAAAATTTGTGAAGCCTATAAGCAAATAGTTCATGATGACCTCTTACCTTCAAGACTTTCTATTATGTTCTTATCAATTTCAACTAACCATTTTGGTGTTTTTGAATGTTTTACAATTTTATCAAACTCATTACAAAAATATGGATTTAGGATTTTATTTTATTATTCACAAATGTCCTCTCTTCTTATGTCATTTAGAGATATATTTAGTTTCATTGATTCATTTTCTCCATCAATTTCACCAAATTTGTTAATCAGTGGATTGTGGAGTGTGTCATGGGGTTTATATCCAAATTCATCAAGCAATTGTTGAAATATTTGTTTTTTTTGTTGTTGTTATTGTTCTTCTCCTCCTCCTCCTCATCCTTCTTCTATGATGTTACTATTATCAATCTAGGTGTTTGATCGTATTTTACACTATTTTTAATTTTATGTTCAACATTTTTATTTTCAATTTTATGTTTAATGTTTTTATTTTCAATTTCATGTTCAACATTTTCATTTTCAATTTCATGTCCAATATTTTTCATTTTCAATTTCATGTTCAAAATTTTTCACTTTTCCATTTCATTTTCAACATTTTCATTTTCATTACCATAGTCACTTTTAATTTCATTTAAGGTTAAAGAAGAACCTTCACCTTGAAGAGTGTTCAACATACCTTTTCTTCCCATCCTCTTAATTTTTGTATATGTTTCATAATGTAAGAAAGGTGGTTGAAACTCCCTATCCAACTCAAAATGACCAGTCTCAATCAGGAAACAACTCTTTGCAACACAAGTCTCTCAACTTGACTCAAACACTTTGCTTAAGGCTTGTAGCCCTCAAAATCCAACTCTTGGTGATATATTTTAGAGAATTCCATACAAAGGACAACTCAACATTGATTGAGACTTAGTACAAGATGTAACTCCACTTTCCAAAAGTTCCCTAAAGATTTCTTTGAGAAAATATTGCAAACCAATAAAATGCCCCTATCCTAAAACCACCAATTAGCCCTCTTTTAGAAAGGAGGTACCCTCAAATCACTAATTCTCCACCCAAAATCAATGGAAAATCTCTAATTGCACATCAAAACAATAGATTCCACCATTAGTTCACAAGTTTATGACCTCTAAACCACTATTCCATGAAACCCTCACTCTACATGCAAAACACCAAGGGTTTATTGAAAAACCTATATCCTAGGCTTATCAGACTAAAAAATCTCCTTCAACAATTCAAAAAGACTCTTCCCAAACTCAATCCATCCTTACTTAGATAGTAACAACAACATTTTGACAAAACCCTTCTTTAACCCACCATTTTCACATGAAAAATTGCATTGTTCAGCCCTAGGGCATCATCCCACATTGAATAACTTGACCCCTATTCCTCTTAAACCATTATAAAACATATCCTACCACAAAACAAGTCAATTCACCAATTTACAGGGTCTAACTATAGGTGGATTGACTAAATCATCATATAACTTCAATCAAAACCCTTAATTCTGTGTAACAAGGCTGCTACAGAAATTTGATGAAATCTCCTTAAAATCTCTGAGTTAGACTCTCAAAATGGATGCAAAAGAAATATAAATCATTCTACTATATTATCCAATGAATCTTAGAGAATTTATATTCTTTACGGGTCTGTAAAAAATGAACAAAGTTCATAAAACACAAAAAAATAGTAGAAAAATGTTGTCTTATTGAAGATGATTTCAATCCACCTTCAACAACCTTGGTCGAGCCTTTTGGATGATTTTTATACATATTCCATTAAGAAAAAAACCACCCCAATTGCTATAACTTATTTTTTAAATCCAAGACTCTTCAACTTCCACAAAAATGCAAATTTGCAACTTTTGTATTTGACAACATTTACAATCAAAGTGCAATTTTGCTTTATCAACACAATTGACCCCCCTAATCACCTAATACCGTCAAACATGACTAATTTAACATCAAAATAGTCACATTGACCTTATTTAGACAAAGAAACTGTCAAAACCTATAACCTACTAATGATCAACATAGATTGACAACTTTTGACCAAAGGTGCTCCTGCACCATACACCCCAAAATAAAAAATTTCCAAGTCCCTTGGAAAGAATCTTGCAATTTGTCCTCCATTGTTCTTCACTTGTCTCTGACCTTCATGTCTGCCTTCAAAAGGTTCACCTTTCTTTTATTCTTCACTATCCTGAACATATTTTCCATCACCATCCCTTGATTCTTGCTCCAACTATGCACTCTTCCCTTTAGGGTGTTTTCCAACTTTTCCATCATCTAACTCTAATGTCACATTCCTCTTTACACCTTTACTCAAGCTTTCATCAACTGTCATCACCTTCCTCTGTTCATCATGCATAGTTCCTTGCTTAGTATCCTTCCCCTCTTTATTTTTTCCTTTGTCAACCTTACAAAAGTCTATACCAATGCATTTAGTTGTCTCTGTTAGACCTGCACATGCCCTTTCCACTGTCCTTTTATTCATTGCCTTACTAGTCTAGGAGCACCTTGGAAATTTCATGTTTCCATCTTGTAGGTTGATCAATTTTTGGTGTTCCCACATTTCTCAAGGGGTCATTTAAGTCATTTTCATGATTTAAATTCATTAGTAGGTCATTATGTCATGTTTTGAAATAAAAATGTAAAAAGTTGTCACAAATTGCAAAAAAATTGAAAAGTTGCAACAAAGACAACATAGGAAGGTGAAAGGTCATGGAGTAGTTGTAGGAAGTTTTATTAGATGAAGGTAGTTGGAAACTCAAAATTTAGTTTGAATTCCTTTATAAAGGATTTGTACACCATTTTTGAGGTGTGGGTGATTGTACATCGATTTTTGAATGAATAAAAGCATTAAATTTTGCATATTCTCATAGAAAATCATTGTGTTCAGGCTATGTATGACCTTGTATGGGAAAGGAGACATATGTGGATGTTTTTAAATGATGGTATAACTAATCTCCTTCCAAATCCTTTTTGTTTCATGCATTTTGGTACTGTTTTGAGTTAGTTATTGTAAATTCTTAGAAAATTGCCAATACCATGTCCTAGGGTAACAATGAGATCATAAAAATTAATTTCTTTATTCCTAGTCATTAGAATCTCCTAAAAAAAAATTGATAGCAAGATATTTATGTATTCTACAATATTCTTAAGCCACAACATGAGATGTTGAGGGTTTGAGTCAATATTATAATGCCCTATGTCTGAAAGCAGGGTTTTATGGGAAAACAATGAGGTTAGCACTTAGGGTTTGTAAAAACACCTTTGGAATGTGACTTTTGAGTGTTTAATAAGATTTTACAGGTCAAATAAGGAATGCTTGAAGCACTGGTTGAGAGAAATTAAGTTGGGATATAGGAAAATCAATAAGCCCCTATTGGAGCATAACTTATTTGGCCTAGTTTGGTACGTTGATAGACCGGTTTTGAGCATCCTTTCACAAAATAACCGGTGTCAATCTTTTGGGAATGTTTTAGAATCCTCAAAGGGGACTTTAAAAATTGATTTATAGTCTTGAAGGGAGGTCTTTTGTGAAATTTTTCTTACACAGTATTTGTTAGGAGTGATACAAGGTGTTAGGATAGTCCATAATGAAATAATGAAAATGTGAATAGTTTTCATTGTTGGGTTTAGTAAAGGGTTTAGTATTGATATCTTAAATAAATTGAAGGTGTCCAAAGTGTGGAATAAGTGATTTATGTATTGGGAAGTAAAGTTTGAGATTTGATGGGTTGTGGGTGCCATAATTGTATGATGGGGACAACTAGTAAGAAGTGGTCTAAAATAGATGTTTTAAGGGACCCAATTGATTTGAATCAGTCATTTTCAAGTTGATTAAGGTGTTTTAAATGTCCTATTGAGTTTTGGAAATCTAATTGCTCAGTTTAGTGTTTGAGATCAAGGATTTAGTGAAGGGACATGAGTCCAAATTATAAGGACATGAAAGAAAATGTTTTGAGTTTTGACTAATGAGATTGTGTGAGTTGTTCTTCCTCTGATATTGCATCAGATTGGTATCAGAGCTTGGGAAAGATTTGGGATGGTGAGTAAGTGTTGGTTTTTTGGTTGGTGTGTTGTGGTTGGTTGTAGGTTCAGATGGTAACCTAATTGCTACCGTTGAGAAGGAAGAGAGATAGTTGAGAAAGGTGGAAGCAAGAGGAAGCTTTCTTGAAGAGAATAATATGGATGTGTTGAAGAGGTATTTGTAGATAGAGGAAGAGAGAAAAAGGAGAAAGAGGCAAGAACAGTTTGACAAAGAGATTGCAGAATTAAAGGAAGAGTTGAGCAGGATGGATAAAGAGTTCCAAGAGACTATGATGGATATGAAATAGATGTTTGAGCAGTTCTATAGACAATCCACAAGTTGGCATTTGAAAGTGAAAAATAAAGTGACATGAACCATTTAAAATATAGTGAGAAGAAGAATGAGACAAAGGAGGATAAAAGAGAAAGAAGAAGATGAAGAATTTGAAGATGCTGATGAAGAATTCAAGGATGAAGATGTTGCAGTCATTCCTAAACATAAAGATGATGAAGAAAACAAAGATGTTGCAGCCATGAACTTGATTTTAGAAGAAGACTTTGAGTTGATGATAAGAGTGGATGAAGTGATGATCAAGAAAAAGTTGCTTTTGGAGATTTTCAAAGAGATGAGGAAAGATGGAGCTAATGTGATTAAGTTAATGTATTCTTTCTTTATTGTGCTAAGATTTTGGACTAGGAAACATTTTCAGATCATAGTGCAACAGATAGGAGAAGGAAGAAATGTTGAGATGAAAATTGTGAAGCAATAGAGTGTTGGAAATCAAGAAAGAAAATTGATTTGCATGGACAAGATGAAGCCAAAAGTGAAGATGAAGGTGATTGAGAGTAGTTTCAAGGTGGATTAGAAGCAAAGCATACAAAGGATGAAGATTTGTCGACAACTACACATTCAAGTGGACTTGAATTTCATTTCACCGGGAGTATGGTGCAGGAGCACCTTGGCAATGTCATGTTTCCATCTTGAAGGTTGATCAATTTTTGGTCTTCTAACATTTCTCAAGGGGTGATTTAATTCATTTTTATGTGTTAAATTCATTAGGATGTCATTATTTCATGTTTTGAAATATAAATGTAAAAATTTGTCACAAATTGCAAAAAAAATGAAAAGTTACAACAAAGACAACATAGGAAGGTGAAAAGTCATGGAGTAGTTGTAGGAAGTTTTATTCGATGAAGGTAGTTGGAAACTCAAAAGTTAGTTTGAATGCCTTTATAAAGGCTTTGTACACCATTTTTGAGGTGTGGGTGATTGTACATCAATTTTTGAATGAATAAAAGCATTAAATTTTGCATATTCTCATAGAAAATCACTATGTTCAAGTTGTGTACAACCCTGCATGGGAAAGGAGACATGTGTGGATGTTTCTAAATGATGGTATAACCAATCACCTTCCAAATCCTTTTTTTTTCATGTATTTTGGTATTGTTTTGAGTTAGTTATTGTAAATTCTTAGAAAATTGCCAATACCCTATCCTAGGGTAACAATTCATTTCTTTGTTCCTAGTCATCAGAATCTCCAAAAAAATGGTGGATAGCAATACATTGATGTATTATACAAGATTCCTAAGCCACAACATGAGAAAGTGATGGTTTGAGTCAATATTATAATGCCCTATGTCTGAAAGTGGGGTTTCATGGGCTAACAATGAGTTTAGCACTCAGGGTTTGTAAAAACACCTTTGGAAAGGGACTTTTGAGTGTTTAATAAGATTGTATAGGTCAAATAAGGAATTATTGAAGCAATGGTTGAGATAAATTGAGTTGGGAGATAGGAAAACCAATAATCCCTTGTTGGAGCAAAGCCTATTTGGCCTAATTTTTTACGCCCAGTTTTGAGCATCCTTTCATAGAATAATCGGTGTCAATATTTTGGGAATGTTTTAGAACCCTCAAAGGGGACTTTAAAAATCTCTTTACAGCCTTGAAGGGAGGTCTTTGGTGAATGTTGTCTTAGACAATATGTGTTAGGAGTGATACAAGGTGTTAAGACAGTCCATAATGAAATAATGAAAATGTGAATGGTTTGCATTGTTGGGTTTAGTAAAGAGTTTAGCCTTGCTATCTTAACTCAATTGAAGGTGTCCAAAGTGTTGAATCAGTGATTTATGTTTATCTTTCCTATTAAATTTTGTAACAGTATCAAACTGTGACTTAACTACAAACTTCATACTCTCACCTTCCTCATTGCTCACATATTATTTTCTCCCTATCATTATGATCTCACCTTGCTCTCTTACCTCTTCAATCAATGGAGTTAGCATGAATGATCTCCCATCCTTTTCAATTGTATATGTATTTTTTCTCTCATGATAAACTATAGAACTATCAAATTGCTAGGGTCTCCCAAACAAAACATGGCAACAACTCATAGGTAGAATGTCACAAATGGATTTATCTCTATATGGACCAATTTGAACTTCAACAGTAGCTTGTTCACTCACCAAAATGGTTTATTTTCACTAACCCAAGACACTTTATAAGGATTCTCTCTAGGTACCCTTTCCAAATTCAATTTGTCCACCATTTCACTAGAGACCATATTGTCAGTGCATCCAAAATAAACAATCATTTTACATACCTTATTTTTGCATCTACAAGTTGTCCTAAACAAGGCTCTTCTCTGAATTTGTTCTCTTTCCATGGATGTCTTCAAGGTTTTCCTTTTCATCAACATCTCACCTACTTTAGGATTAGCATGAAGGGTATTGGAGTTTGAACTTTTAGCTTCATCTTCATAAACAATTTGGGCTCTCCTATCAGGTTTCCTTTCTCCTCCACTTGATGTGGTTCCAATATTCTTTATACACTTGAAGAAATGGTGGCCAAACTAACCACACTTATAACACCTACCTAAAAACTCATTAGAATCTCTCCTTTTCCTAAATGTTGTTCTTCCACCTCTCCATCCACCTCTTGATTCAGGTGCTTGTTCTTTGCTATTATCATCATCTTCAAGATCTCCTTTGGACCGTCTTGGTGCTGAAAATGTGCTTCTTCCCCTAGAAGTATTTCCTCTTCCTCTTATTTCCTTCTCTTATCTCCTCTTGAGTTTTTCTTTTGCTCTTATTGCCATTTGAAAAAATTTCTCAACTATTTGTGGTGCCAACAAACTGATTTCATCTTGAATATTGTATCTTAATCCATTAAGATATCTAGCTACTCTTTCTTCCTCATATTCCTCATGCTTTGTTCTTATACTTAGCTTATAGAATTCCTCAGTGTATGCTTCCACATCTTGTTCTGTTTGTCTAATATTTTGTAATCTTTTAAGTAATTTAACATTAAAATCACAAGGAAGGAACTTACCTTTCAATTTTTCCTTCATTCTCTCCCATGAAGTGATTTTGTTATTTCCTTTTCTCTCCCTTTCATCTTGCACAAATTTCCAACATAGAAAAGCATGTCATTTCAATTTGGTTTTGGCCTTCTTCACTTTGTGTTCTTCATCAATCTCCTCACTATGAAAATAGTTCTCCAAATCCCCTATCCAATCCAAGAGCTCTTCTCCATCTACTTTTCCCCCAAACATGGGCACATCCATTTTTCTATATCCATCTTTCTTCACATCCTTCAAAAGCTTCATCATCCTCACATCATATAAATCCATCTCTTCTTCTTCAGTATCACTCGCATCCATATCCACTCCAATTTCAGATTTCAATGTAGCCACCTCTCTCCTCAATGCTTCTATTTCTTTAGCCTAATCATCCATCTTTCTTGCAACTACACTTCCTTTGGGAGGCATCTTGATAGTATTTCCTCTTCAACTTCCAACCATGCAAAATCCAACCAAATCACCAACAAGATATCTAATAACTAAGGTTTGATACCACCTAATGTAAGCACAAGTCTTTACAGCACAATTCTCTCAACTTGACTCAAACACTCTCCTTAAGGCTTATAGCCCTCAAAATCCAACTCTTGGTGATATATTTTAGAGAAGGTCATAAAGAGGCCAACTCAACATCAATTGAGACTTAGTACAAGATGTAACTCCACTTTCCAAAATATCCCTTAAGATTTCTTTGAGAAAATCTTGCAAACCAATAAACTGCCCCTATCCTAAAACCACCAATTAGCCCTCTTTTACAAAGGAGGTACCCCCAAATCACTAAGTCTCCACCCAAAATAAATGGAAAGTCTCTAATTGTGCATCAAAACAATATATTCCACCATTATTTCATAGGTTTATGACCTCTAAACCACTATTCCATGAAACCCTCATTCTACATGCAAAACACCAAGGGTTTATTGAAAAACCTATATCCTAGGTTTATCAAAGTCAAAAATTTCCTTCAACACTTCACAAAGAATCTAACCAAACTCAATCCTCCCTTACTTAGATAGTACCAAGAACATCTTGACAAAACCTTTCCTTAACCCAACATTTTCACATGAAAAATTGCATTATTTAGCCCTAGGGCATCATTCGACATTGAATAACTTGATCCCTCTACCTATTAAACCATTAGAATTCCTATCCCACCACAAAAAAAATTCAATCCACCAAGTTACAAGGTGTGATAGTAGGTGGATTGACTAAATCATCATATAACTTCAATCAAAACCCTTAATTATGTGTAACAGGGCTACTAGAGAAATTTGATGAAATCTCCTTCTAATCTTAGAGTTAGACTCTCAAAATGGATGAAAAATAAAGATAAATCATGCTACTATATTATCCAATGAATCTTAGAGCATTTATGCCCTGTACGGATTTGTGCAAAATGAAGAGTTCAGAAAACACAGAAAATTAGCAGAAAAACATTGTGTGTTATTGAATATGATTTCAATCCACTATCAACTTGACCTTGGTCAAGCCTATTGGAGGAATTTTATACATATTACATTCAAAAACCAACCACCCCAATTCCTATAACTACTTTTTGAATTCCAAGACTCTTCAACTTCCACAAAAATGCAAATTTGCAACTTTTGTGTTTGACAACATTTACAATCAAAGTGCAATTTTGCTTTATCAACACAATTGAACCCCCTAATCACCTAATTACCTCAAACATGAGTAATTTAACATAAAAATGTTCATAGTGACCTTATTTAGACAAATAAACTGTCAAAACCTATAACCTACTCATGATCAACATAGATTGACAACTTTTGACCAAAGGTGCTTTTGCACCATTTCCCTAATAACTTCAATTTCATTGGCTTCAAGTTTCCTCTATATTTTGGCTATACAATGACTATTTCTCCCAATTATACAAATGAAAAATCCACCCTAATGATTGTTAGAAGTCAATTTTGTGTAAAAGAGTGTACAAAAGAATTTTTTTGTCTATATCACATAGAAATCATGAGATTTTTGATACCATATGCCTTTTTGGAAAGCTAACAATGGCTCTATGCCCCTTTTCTCCCCTATAAAAAAAATGGATATCTATTTTTAAGGATAAAAATGGATATATATTTTTAAAGATAAAAATGGATATCCAGTTTTAAAGCTACAAATGAATATTTATTTTTAAAGCTCATTTCTATTGCAAGGTGATAACAATATTTAAAACATGGATATATATATTATATATTATAATATATTGTTAATGAATGCATTATATGTATTATAAATTATAATATAATATATAATATAAATTCTATATTATAATATTTATATTATGTTATATGTTTTTTATTATATTAGAAAAATAGGTTTTTATAACGGACTTGAAACCCTAGAATACAAAATATTGCTATAATAGAATAAAACACATCCAAAAAACAATAAAAAAACAACTACACAAAAGCTAACTAACAGACCAAAATAAAAGAAGCAACAATATAAACACAAGCTATTTTAGACTATTTAGGGTGTCCACCACTTCTAAATCTTGTTGATAATGCTTATCAATCATCATCAATAGTTTTTAAGGAGGTGAGCCGGTGAACAAGGAGGTGGGGGAGAATGCTGATAAGGAGTTGTAGGTTGTAAAATTGGGCACGGAGCCAAGCGCGTGCACTCAGAGAAAAACTGAGAAGTGCAAAATGGTGTTGAGGAAGGAATTGGAGGAGGTCATGGAAATACACGACAGGGTGATTGCTAAGGATCTTGAAGAAACCAAAATGCTTAAGGAAATTCTCTAAATGTTACTTTTTATGTTCTCATTTTTTTTGGTTTTGTTGTTTTGGCTTTTCATTATCTACTAGTGGGATGATTATTGTTCTATAAGGGTATGTGTAAGATCATCATGGAAAAAACAGGCCCTTAAGTGGCAAAAAATCAAAAAAATTAGAGTTAGGCAACTTGACATAAAAAATTGAATAAGTTATCTATATTATTTCAAAAATATCTAAGAATAGAATTTGTATAAAATTGAGTGTAGTTTCTAAACTACTAGGTTTGTTAAAAAAAAAAGAAATCTATTTGGTGAAAATTTGAAATTTCAATGCAGTAGTACTTAAATTTCAGGGGAAAATAAGAAGTAGGTGTTTGCCTAACCACCCTAACCACAATAAAATGATAATATTTTTTATAATATTTTAGATATAAGTAGAGGAATCATGTCCCGATGTGATGCACATTTTTTGTAATTTTTTTCCAAGTAAATAATTAATTATGAATTTTTTATTACAACTTTTAAAACATATAAAAAAACTCATATGTCTGACCACCTTAACTTGGTCAAAACTTCATGAAATTCAGTTTTTCTTTTTTAATCCTATAGTATGCAAAGAATAGAATGTGACACATGTTTTAGATTAAAAAATGTGATACCATTTGAAATTTATAGGTGTTTTTCAATCAGTCTATCAATCAAGACTTTAGTCGTAATTTGAATAGAAAATGAATAATAATTACTTATTAAATTCAAAGTAAAGCATAATTTATATTGGTGTAAAATGAGAATCTCCTTTAAAAACTTTTTGTTTCATCAATTTTGGGTAAGAAAAAAGTCGTCAACCACATACCCATCATATTGCCACTTTTTGGACCATCATGATCCTGCACATACCCATAATTAGCCTATTTTTTGGGATTTGGTTGGGAAACAAATTTTCTTTATCTTTGCTTGCTTTTCTCTTTTTTATACATGGTTTTAGGGCCCCTTCAAAACCTATTTATCGCTAATCAAAAACCATCATCAATAGTTCTTAGTTCTCCTGATCAAAAAGTCTTCTTCTTTTTACTCCTAGTGTAGGAACTAGGCCACTACTCAACATCCACTAACACAAAATTATCTTTATCCTTTCCTTTAAATTCCTTCATTTTTGTACTAGAAACACATCCACCAATCACCTACTCTTCCCTTAATTCTAATAGTTGTTCAATGAGGATATTTAAGGTTTCCACACTATTATGAATGGAAACTTGGATGATCTTTAGGATCTTGTCCATATTGGTTTTAAAATTTTGAAATATATTTTTAGTTTCTTGAATATGAGTCTCATGATCCACATTAATCTCCCAAATAACTTCCTTAATATTTGAGAGTTTTATCTTTAATTCCTCCATCCTAAAATATGACATCAAAATCCTCCTCTCAAACCTTGCCCTTGCCAACAATCTTCTTCTAGAGACTCCTTAATTTAACACTAAATTTTTGGAGATCCTTTAAGAAGTGTTATGTTAATTTAAAAGTACCTATCACACTATCATAATCCACCTATAAAACATCAATAATAGTTTCTATGCCATAGATCAAATGGTTAAAGTCCTCTAAAAAATGTTCAATATTGGAAGCATCCTCTGAATTCTTTGCATGACCCTTCATAGTGGAGATAACATCCACTTTGGCTTCCCTTGTTGGAAACATGAGCATGATAATTTATGCTGTTCTCATTGATTACAACCAATTGTAGAAGTGATAGCACATTTGTATGTACATAGTCCAAAGAAAGTCCAGAGAAGACCAAGTGTTTTGGTGAAAATTTCCTATGTCCCAAACTAGAATAGTAAGTAAAAATGCAACAGTTTTATGGACTAAATTGCTCTTCTTTGTATAATATTATCATATGGTTATGAGGTAATAATGGTATGTATTGCAGGTATCTATATCTGAATTTTTAGGGTTCTATGCCTTTCGTAGTTAAATATATGAGTGATATAGTATCAAGCTTAGTAGAAGCAAAGTCATAGGTGTAGAGTGCATATTAGAATGCTCTATATTCCACCGCAAATGATTATAATATTGTGTGATTTTAAGGAATTTTTTAAGGATGATAGAAGTATATGCACTCTAAGTGGCAAGTGATTTGGTGGTCTGTGTGTCGAGTTGTGGATAAACAATTGGTTTATTGAGTTGTTGCTACACTAGTATTATTTTGTGGTGTCAACCTAAGGGTTTTGGGGTTGTGGGGAGTTGAATTATGAAAGGATCATATTAATGGGAATTATTATAGGTCATTTTGACCTATTTTGATGAAGAATAGACTTTTGTTCCTTCTACAAAGCATGTGTGATGGATTTTTGGGCCAATAGGTCATGTACATGGTTCATGCAATTAGGCCAACCTAACTAAAGGGTCTTTGTGGTATATATTGAAGGATTATTTAGTGTGTGAAGAATGTATGTAGAGATTTGATGTATATTTAAATGTGAAAGGTGATACTGGTGAAGTATGAAGTTTGAAAAGTCAGTTTACTGAGCTTAATTCGAACTATATCTTCAGCATGTTGCAGATGCATTATTAGCAGTTAAAAATCTTGTAGTGATCCATTCTTCTATTCTCTTTTCTATTTTGGACAATGAGTCCTTTAGGTAGTGAGCCTTTATTTTTTCATAGTGATTCCTCCATGATGTAATCCATTGTAACCAGTTATAATATATTGTGAGCTAATCCTCAACGTGGTTTTTCCCTTCTAAGGGTTTTCCACATAAATATAGTATTGTTGTGTTTATTAATGTGATGCATGCTTTAATTTTTCCTTTCCATTTTAGCAAGCTTGATGAAGTTAACAAATTTGAATAAATATTGATTCATGCCCCTCTCAATATTCTAGGTGTTCAATAATTAGTATTAGATCTTGGTTCCTTAAATTGTCTTAACTTATGAGGCAGATCTTGGAGGTTGAACACATGATGACTAGGAGGTATCCTATCCCTCTAGAATAAATTATGATGAAATACTTTACTGAAGAAGATTGTGAAGTTCACATGGAAGGAGAACTCATATTTTCTCTTAATGATCTGGATAAATCAGAATGTGAGAATAGAGATATGAAATAAAAAATTAAGTAGAAGTTGAGGGATCAAATAAAAAAGTTAAGAAATACTCAAGGAAACAAATGATTGGCTCAAGCAGTCAAATGAGATAATCACTGATCTAAAAGCGGGGGTTGAAGAAGGAAAAAGAGTTTAAGACTACCTAAATGCCAAATTGAAAGATAAGTCTATAGAATGTTCAAATATTGAAGATGAAGTTGTGTCACTAAAAAAATATCTAGAGAAATCAAAGAGTGAAGAGGTCAAATTCAAGAAGGGCTCTATCTTACTTGATGATATACTTCCAATTCAAAAAGCCTCGAAGGACAGAGAAGGATTAGGATTTGAAAAAGGAGAAAGCTCAAAGGAAAATTAGACTTGAAACAATTTTGAAAAGAAGAATGATGAATAAAGGAATGCTTAAGACACGAAACATATCTGAAACCAAAAGAAAAAGAGACTTCCTATCAGACAACCAGTTACATAAAGGTACCCATATTTTAATAGTTACTTTTATTCTTACAAAATATTTGGACATAAATCTATAGAGTGTAGAAGCAGAATGAATTTAAAACATTCAATCATTTTTTGGTTAGTTCCATACATGAAATAGATTTGGTCATAAGGTTAGTGAATGCAAAAGTAAGATGATGAATGGTTACAATAATGATATGATGTTTAAATAATTAAATTGTTACTATTATACATACAATTGGTTTGGGGATAAGGATTCTAAATGAAAATATAAGATGGAAAGACATAATTTTGTTCAACAAAAAGCTATCATATGAAATAAATGAAATAATCTAGGATACATAGCTAAGCTTTTCAAAAGTAAGAATGTGAAACCCTCTAGTTCACAAAATAAGATTTATCCAATAAAGAATGTTCATCCAATTGTGATGAAGAAGTAGATGAAAAGATATGGAAGAGAAAGGAAGAGAATGAGGTGAAGAGTGAATCTATGCCAAATGTTCATGCAAATGTTTCCTCCATAAACAAGATAAAGAGCTTTTGCTCAAGGGGATTGTTATTAAAAAACTTTTTATCCCCTTGCCAAAGATGAGATCCTAATGATTTCAATATACTAATATATATTTTGGTTGATATGTTTGATATGTAGGTGAAATATTCAGTGTCAAATCTCTTGTTGTAGAGATTTGCATAATGTTTTGAGGTGCTTGTGATGACATAGTGAGGATTTGACAACATTTTCAACCTAACTTTAAGTAGTGCAATAAATGCACATTAAGTCATTGGAAAAGTGTATGTACTCTATCTTTCATATTAAAAAGTCACTCAATTAGTCAAGCATTTGAA
Source organism: Sequoia sempervirens (assembly GCA_007258455.2). Taxonomy (NCBI): domain Eukaryota; kingdom Viridiplantae; phylum Streptophyta; class Pinopsida; order Cupressales; family Cupressaceae; genus Sequoia; species Sequoia sempervirens. The sequence continues at coordinate 223,562,709 of VDFB02168118.1, forward strand.
GTGGAGAGTAGAGCAAAAGAGAATTGAAACAGTTCTAGTGCATTATGTGAAACTCTACTGATAAATTCCAAAGGTATTTAAAATTTTCCTACAAAACCCTAGTTAGAAGAAGCCCAAGATGTTTACTCCTCAAATTATTGATGTGGTTGAGTGGCCAAGACCTAAATTCAAGAATCACCCATAAAAATATATAGAAATAGATCCTTAAGGTGCATTTTATAAGGTTATGAGTAGTGTAATGCACACAAAGGATGTGTAGATATACATTCATATGAAGATGGATGAGTATGACCATTTGAAGTTGGTAGAATTCATGGACAAGGTTCTAATTGGAGATAATTTTGAGCTAAAATGAGGGTACTCTAGCTTGACAGAGAAGAAATTGGATGTGTGGAATGAATTTCCAAATTTATGCTATGAAGATAAGTGGGTGAAAAATGTGCTTAGAAGAGTACATGAAAAATTCATGTGGCTCAACATGTTGCACATGATCACTGAAGATCTAATTAGTGTTGTCACTGGTTAATGCTCCACTAGACTAGTTCCAGCATTAAAGGAAATGAATCTAATGAGGTATTGGTGGAGATCATTGGTGTGAAGTTTGAAAAGTGTGCCCTAAGGATGAATGGCATTGAAGTTTTTACATTCAAGTATGCTTCAATGATTATTGGATATAAGATCATTTATACATATAGAGAGATTTATGTATCTACTGCCGCAGTACATACAACCAACTAGATGGTGAAGGAAGTTCTAGACATTGATTTTTGTGAGCTCTTGTGATTGCAATTATTGGAGAATTTACAAAAGACAAAAGAGTAAAGGTACCCTTTCTAGTATGACCAATACACTAATTATTTTCTTGTTGTTTTAATTTCTAAATGAAGTGCCCAGAGCAAAGAATTTTGTATGGGATAATAGTATTCTGGTAGTTGTACAAATTAAAGATCACTTATTGAGATTTACAGATTTTGAGTCCTGAAAGTCATCTTTGTGGTGATTTTGCAAAACATTTCAAGACCAAATACAAGAGAGACATAGGATTTCGAGAACTGTTGTAAATAAGTAAAAGAATGACATGACATTTATGGCTAGAAGAGACTGATTCTCAATGGAAGTAGTTGAACCCAAAATAGTTTGGGTTTTGGAGCTTGGTTATAAAGTTATAGAACCTAAACTTATTGACCTTGCATAAGTTGTATTGAGTAAACCTAGAGATCCAATGGTAGATAGGCTTGGTACCTATGAAGAAAAATATAGCAAAGAAAACCTAAAGAATAAAAATAAATATATTGTAGAAAAGTTTGAGAAGATGAAGGTTGATTTGAAGAGAGAGCTTGGTTCCACTAGAGCTCTTGCAGAGAAATCCAAAAGCACATAATCTCCTCTATAGACTACTACATGAAAGATAAGAAGATCAAGTAGGACCTCACTGTCCTCTCTTGATGTTCTAAAATCCTCCATAACAAAGCCTACCATAAGTTTGAAGAAGAAAGAAACATCAAGTGCCTTTATGCAAAAAATTTCTACAAAGAGAAGAAACAAGGAAAAGGAAACCAAACAAAAGTATGTTAGTTGTGAAGATAAAGAAGAGAAAGAAGAAGGGCCTCAATTGGTTTGGAAAAGGAAATCTAGTGTCTCTTAGGAAGAGATCAATGTAGATAAGGGAAAAGAGAAAGAGGATATTTTGGATCAATTACCAAATGATCTAAAAGGTGTTTTGAATGTAAGAAGACAAGAGCCTATTATAGAGGATGCAAAGATGAAGACATTTTCATTGGAAAAGATTGGTTCCTCATTGTCTCATGTGGATAGGCTCAAGTTGTCTTAGTTATATAGCAAGAGATTTAAGACAAAGCAAATAGTTAGTAATCTTATGATCAAAGATAAGGAATATATTGAGAGGTTAATAAAAGAGACACTACATAAAGTTGAAAAAATTGATAAAGAATTAGTAGTTCTTTTAGGTGATGTTCATATCAGATGCAACAAGATACATCCCTCCCAAAAGGTAGTGAGATAGTTAATGAAAAATATAAGCACAAACATAAGAAGCAAGAAGAAAAAATGAAAAATAATACCCCTCCTGATGTTGAGATAATTAATGTGGAGGTAAATAATAAACAAAATAAAGAAGATAAGAAGGATGTCCTGAAGAAGAATGAAGGTCAAGATGAACATAATTTTCCCCCTCCAGAAGTGGAAAATCCTACAGAATAATTATTTTTAAATGGTGATAAGGAGAAGATTGATAAGAATGAAGAAGAAAAAAATAAAATTGGTGGTGAATCCTCTAGACCCTTTGGAGATTCATTAAAATATCCTTTGGATATGTAGTTATAGTTTCAAGTGGTGGGTAGATCCCTATGCAACAAGGTCAAGTAGACCTAAACAAGATTTCCCCTATAGATAAGTTATATCATGGTAAAGTATTCCATGCCTCCACAAGAAAGGAGATTCTTCAAACTCACCAAAAGAGTGTTGAGTTGGTGGATGAAGCTATAAAAGTACTACAAGGACTTCTTAGAATTTCTATTCACAATTATTTATCTAGTGTGTAAAAGTTGAAGTTATTGCTCGATTCCTTTAAGGAGTATTCTTATGGTTTGGAAGAGAAGATAGAGAATGCAATGGAAAATAAATTCAATGAGAAAAAGGTTAGTTGAGATTTTTGATAAGTGTGGTATTGCACATGCCAAGTTGCAAGGCAACTTGGAAGATGTTAAAAATTGTTTGGAGGAAGCCAAACAATTAATTCATTTATTTTTGATGTGGCTAGTTTCTACAAGGATAATTAATTATCAGATGGACTCGGTTGAGTCTCAAATTGCTCATGCCTCAAGTTTTTATGATTTGGTGAGTGATGTAGATGGATCTACAAGAGTATCATTCAAAATCTACATGGTGAATTCTTTCTACTACAAGAAGAAAAGGCTAAAATAATAATGGAATATAGTCATCTAAGAGATAGGGTAAGTACAAGGATTACTACTTTAATTGAATTTTTAGTTGATGCTTAGGAGAATGTACAAAGTAATACAATACCTAGTTCTTTGAAAGAAGGAGAAGACCTCCATGTTCAATTTTGAAAATTAGTGCCAAACTTTTTCCTTTATCAAAAAGGATTGGGAAGTTGCAAAGAAGGATTGGGAGGAACACCTTGCAAAATTAAAGGTGTCTTATAAGGGTATTTTACCTTGATCTAGTCAAGGTGTACATTTTTTCTTTGTATATGTAATTTTCTAATTTCAATGTACATATGCAGAGTTAGTAGATGGTTTTGTGCTATAGTTGTGCCTTTTCTGGTGATGAATAATATAGAAAGTGGGAGATACTCTCATGTAAATATATCAGTAAGGGGGAGTAAAGAATAGAAGTACTTTATGATAACCATTTTACCTTAATATCAAAAGGGGAGAATGTTTTGGAAAAGTGTGTTGACATCAATCACAAAGGTGGAGATTGTTGGAAACATGATCATGATGATGTATGTTGTTTTCATTGATGGTAACCCATTTTAGAAGTGATGGTGCATATGTATGTACATATCCTAGAGAAATTTTGGAGAAGATCAAGAGTTTTGGTAAAGATTACCAAATTCATAGACTAGAATAGTAAGAGTGCAATAGTTTTTTGGTTTGCATTGCTCTTATTTATAAAATTTTGTCATGTGGTTCTGAGTTATTAATGGTATGTATTGAAAGTATCTATATCTGAATTTTTAGGGTTCTATTCCTTCCATAGTTGAAGATACGATTGTTAAAGTATCAGGCTTAGTAGAAGCAAAGTTACAAGTGTAGAGTGCATATTAGAATGCTTTATGTTCCACCACAAATGATTATAATCCTATGCATTTTTGAGGAAGTGTTTGAAGATGTCAAGATTATATGCACTCCAAGTGATAAGTGATTTGGTGGTCCATGTGTCAAGTTGTGGATGAACAATTGGTTCATTCATTTGTTGCTTCACCAATATTTTTGTGTGGTGTCGACCTAAGGGTTTTCATGCCATGCAAAATTGAATTATGAAAGGAGAGGATTCATGGGAATGATTATAAGTCATGCCAACCTATTTTGATTATGAACACATTTTGGCTCCTTTCGAAAAGCATTTGTGATGGATTTTTTGGCCAATAGTGTTGGCATATTGTTGTCATTGATATCAAAAGGGGATATCATGCAAGGTAGATTGTTGGCATGATGATGAAGGATGATTATGATTGATGTGGATTTTGTTTTGGAAGTGTGTGAGTAGTTGTAAAGGCAAAGGAACACATTTTGCAAATGTTGCATAGTTGACAAAATGTTGTCACCTTTTTGCAACAATGGATTCAAGGCATTTAAATGGGAGTCTATTGCCAGATTCGACACGAGTTTTATGAGAGCCTCTCATAAATATAAATTGTAGGTCCAAAGTTTGAAGGATGAGCTCAAAATGGTTTATGTATGCTCTTAGAAACATTTAGAGTTTATTAGTTAAACCTTAGTTGTTATAGTCATGGTCTTCAAACCAGAATTCTATTTTGCTGTTGACTGTGTATTGGCGGTTGTAGGTCACATAAGTAACAATTTTTTTCTTTGAATTCATGGTTATGACAAGCCCCTTCACCTTATGTTTACTGGCCTGAGAAATATTTATTAGCCTTTGTATTTCCTAAGTTAGCCGACAAATATTTGGCCTTACATTAGGGAGCCTTCACCATATCAGCAGGAGTTATTTTGAGTCCCTTCGACACAACAATGTTTCTTGATCAACGATGGAGATTAAACAATTCCTGCTAGACCATTGAGTTTTAGGTAGATCTCGACTAAGTCTCATAGAATAGTTATAAATGGTAGAGATTGAATGATGTTCATCAGATGGTGATCGAAGTTGTAACCTATATCAAAGAGACTTCAACATATCAGAACGAGTAATTTTAAGTCCCTTTGACACTTTGAAGGTGGGAAAATATGAAGTTTGTGGATGGTGATGTGTGATGACACATGGTGGAGGATGATTTCTTGGTATAACAATTCACATCATTGTTGTGAATTGTGTGGTGATGATGTGGATGATAAATGGCTACAACCCACTAGCCCACTAAGAATCAATGGAATCATTTTAGAGCTTGTGGGTTGCTGGAATTTGTACATGTGTCTTGGTGGACCCAATGTATGGAAAGTGGTGTATGAATGAGAGTAACAACACCAGTTAAATAAAGATTAACGGTGTAGATTTAAAGGAAACGATCTAACGGTTTAGATGTTTGGGCTTGTTTCTTAGAGTGAAGATAAATTTCATAGTTTTAAAGGAGATTAATCCAATGGTGATGTTTTAAAGATGATGTGATGAATAGAGAGCTAGAGGATCATGGCACGAAGTAACAAATCAAAAAAATAGATTGAAAGATGAAGATCACAAATGGCTAAGTCCGTCTAATTGAGGGTTTGATTGGTAATCGATATAGAAGATAGATTTAATTGGTCCAACTATAGAAGAGACCAATATGAATGAAGATTTGATTTGTAGGTCAATGAGGTAGATCACCATGTCAATAAAAATCAAGATCAGATTAGATAAATAATGGAATAAATTAAATGCATATTTGATCCTAAGGTTTTGCGGATTTTTATTCTTAGCAAATTCTCTATATCCAAATTTAATTTTTGTTTGGATTGATGCAAAGGTGGTGTGATGAAGAATATACCAGGTAAAATCTAACAAAGATTATATGTGTGGGTGAGTATCTTGAGGCAATCACTACTAGTTAGTGAAGGAGATACAAAGTATGATATCAATTTTTGATGAAGTGTAGAAGAGTGTAGACCAATAATATAAGAAGAGAATTGTAGAAGACATAGTGCATACATTGCATAGAGTATCATATCATCTTGAGGTGGATAGAGAATGCACTAATTGAGAGGAGGAAAAGTAGAGGAGAAGAAGAGGGGTATAGAACATTGTGTAGTTGCAAATAGGTTGCAACATAGAATTTTAATCAAATTGTAATACTCAGAATTGTAATTCTAATTGGTGGGTGCCATCAAACATCTGGATAGGTGTTTATACTAGGGAGTGGGTGCTCCTAAAACCATGGGATTTCTATCTCCTTAGGGTTGGTTACCTTAAAGCATTGTAACTAAATATTAGATTGTGAGGCTAGATCAGGACAATAGCTCCTAGCATCATTTCTCACTGTGATTTTTCCCATCCTAGTTTTTTAATGTACATCTTGTGTTATGTGATGCTTGTGTGTGTGCATGTTCATGTATTTTCATGTGAAGTATCAATATGCACATTAAGGGTTTAATGAATTAATCTGCATAAAGTGTTTACGGGTTAAAATTTTAAGATCTACTAATTCACCCCCCCTCTTAATAGATTGTTTTTTTCCAACAATTGGTATCAGATCCCAAGGTTACCTAAGTGAAGCTTAATCAACTCGAGAAGATTCTAGCAATGCAAACATAATAAAGTATCAGGAAGGTTTTTCCACAAATTGTTGTAACTATAAAGAGGTTGTTGCAAGGTGTTGTCATTGATGTAAAATAGTTAATTGGTTATCAATTGGTTGCTATTGTCATTAATTTTATGGATGCAAGCTATTGGATAGTATGTCAAGGGTATTAGGAAAATTGTATTCAAGGAAGATTGCAGGTGTTCAGTGGTTGCTTCAGGCTTTTCTCTCAGATTTAATTCTATATGTGTGTGGTTCAAATATGTTGAACATGGTTGTTGGAAGCTAATATATATGCAGATTTGTTGCTTTTGATTCATTGTACAATGCAAGTTATGTTCACTAGTTGTGAAATATGGTTTTTTATGTATCTAGCTAAGATGTTTTTGGCTTGGATTTCTCTTTGATTAATTCTTATAACTTGCGCTTCTAGATTTAAGTTGCTATAAATGTGTTGAAGATAATTTTGGTATGTAAAAGGATCATGCTTAATTTTTCTATGTGTTTTACACTAGTTTTTTTGGCCTTGTATTAAACACTACCTTTGAAATTGATGAAGCATGTTGGGACCTATTTGGGTCCTTAATAATCATGTGTTTGGGTTTCCCTCATTCTAATTCCACCCTAGGATGTTTTGGAATTGACCTAATTTGAATTTAATAATGGGTGGATAACTCTAGATATGTTTTGAAGTTGAAGATGGCATAAATACAAGATGAGTGAGTGGTGAAAGTAGAACAAAGAGATAAGTGCAAATAAATAGAGAAAATAGATGTGAATCAGTGGTTGTATGTGATATCAGTGTGGCAAATCAGTGTGATGCCTAAATGTTGAGTTTCTAGATGTTGTGAATTGAAGGTAGACTCTATCATTCATGCATGTTTGCAAGTGATTAAGTAAATTGTGGTGGATTTCTTTATTGCATTGAGATTTTCTAGACTCTCTTTAACATATCTCTTCTCTCTACTTTGTATCTTTGTGGCAGTGAGCCCTCCTTGTGGTTAACCCTGTTGGATCGTGAGTCTTGATCTAAATAGTGAGTCCTTGTTTTGGCAGTGAGCCTTTTTCTTAGGTAGTGAGCCTTTTGTAATTGGTTTTGATATTCTCTATAGTGTGATTTAATCTTCACTATTTTTTTTCCCTCATTGGGTTTTCCATGTAAAGTTGGTGTTTCTATGTTTATGTGATGAGTTTTAGTTTCTGTACTTGCATTGATTGTTTATTCATTTTAGTAGAGTTAAGAATTGTGACTAATCTAAGTTTCGGTGAATGTTATAAAAGTTAAATTTTCTACAATTGATTCACCCCCCTCTTGGTTGTCTTGTTCAACTATTTGTATCAAGGCTTCGTTCCTCAGAGAAGAGGTTAACTGCTTAAGGAAGGTCAAGGATGGCTAGCATAATTATGCATGATTATTCAAGGTTTGATGGAACTAATTACACTATCAAGAAAATATTAATGGAAGAATAACTAGAGTACTTTGGATATGATGTGGATAAATCTTACAAGAATCCTTGCACTCCTCCTACTAATGGTCTGAGTATGAATGATGAGATTAAGGCACATGAAGTGAACAATAACATGAAGTACATTTTGAGTTGATTAAAGTTCAAAATCTAAGGGCTTCTAAGGAAGTCTTAGATGCTCTGGAAAGGTGCATGAAGGTGATGAAGGGGTCAAAGAGGAAAAATTGTAGAATTTGGAGACACCTTTTGATCTCCTATACATGTCTAAAGATGAGAATGTTAAAGCTTATGTAGAGAGATTGGATGAGGTAGTAGCTAGAATGCAAGGACTTGGTGCTACAATAGATGAATCCATATTTGTAAAGAATATTCTTAGAACTCTCCCTGATGCTTAAAACTAAAAGGTATGTGATATTGAAGAACATATAGATTACAAGGCTTACACTAAAGATCAGTTGTTGGGAAATCTAACATCTTATGAGATGAGAAAGCCAAATTTGAGAAATGGATCCAAATAAGAGACTTCTTTTAAGGCTACAAAAGTTGAAGATCTGGATGAAGAATATATTGATGAAGTAGAAGTTAAGTTTGTGAGAAAGATGGAGAAAGGCTCTAGCAAGTATGAAGGTAAGTTACCCTTTAAATTCTTTAGTTGTGGAGGAATGGGTTATTCTGCTAGAAGGTGTCCAAAAAGAGCTAAGAGGAATAAACAAAGATATGAGAAAGAAAAGAAAGGTAAGAAGATCAATAGAGCATATTATGTGAATGACGATGGTAGAATATTTGATGAGGAATATAATTATGGAGATCCCAATGACAATGAATTCTTGTTCGTGGCTATAAAATATGAACCTACTTTTGCTAATTTTGAAAAATAGGTGAAGGAATACCCTCTAGAGAAGGAAAAAATGAAGGTATTGTTATCTCTACCCTACATGCTAAACAAGAAAATAACTATTAGGTTGTTGACAGTGGTTGTTCACATCACATGACTGGTGATAAGAGTAAGTTTGTTAAACTTGAAAAATATGATAGAGGCTTAGTTATGTTTGGACATGAAACTCGTGCTAAGATTTGTGGGATAGGTTTAGTATGTTTTGATGGCAAGCATAATACTGATGATGTCTGCTATGTCAAGGGTTTAAGGAATAATATTTTGACTGTTGGAAAAATGTGCAGTAAAGGATATAATCTTGTATTTGAGGATGAAAGATGTGAGATCAAGAAAGGATCTGGAACAATGATTATTGTAGGAAAGAAATTTGAAGGAAATGTCTAACAACTTAAGGGTGTCAATGGACAAGGATTTATGACTTAGATTATTGACAATAGGTTGTGGCATCGAATAATGAGTTAGTTTAATGCTATTTGTAGGAATTTTTAGTTTGGAAAGCAAGAAAGAAACCATTACAGATCAAAGGAGCAATCTGCTACTGAACAAATAGATTTAATTCATATATATCTTTTTAGTCCTACAAGAGTGAGAAGCATACAAGGTGAAAAGTACTTTATACTTTCAATTGATGATTATTCTAGATATACATGGGTTTCATTTCATAGAGAAAAATCAAATGCATTAGATAGATTCAAGAAATTTAAAGCTATGGTTGAAAATGAAGTAAATTTGAGGATAAAATGCTTAAGTTTTGACAGAGGTGATGAATTAACTTCCTATCAGTTTAATATGTTTTTTGAAGTACATGGAATAAAAGGATAGTTATCTGCTCTGAGAACTCCTCAATAGAATGAGTTGTTGAAAAGAAAAACAAAACAATTCAAGAAGCTTCTAGATCAATGATTACTGAGGAAGGTTTACAAAAAAGTTTACTGGAGAGAAGCTATTCACACTACTATTTATGTATTCAAGAAAATTCAATTAGGAACAAACAATACAAAGACCCTCTTGGACTCAAGGAACACTGAGATGGGGGGGTGAATCAATGTTCCAAAAATTTAAACTTTAAATCCAGATCTTAAATCATTAACAACACATAAACAAAAAAAAAGATGCAAGCACATGAACAAGATAATCAAAGCACCATAACACCAATATTTTTACATGGAAACCCTGCTAGGGGAAAAACAACAATGGAGATTAATCCATAATTTATATACTCTGTTAAAAGTATGAAGAAAAGGGAATGGACATGCAATTAGGAACACTTCCTAGAGCTCACTACTCAAAACAAGGAAGTCTCACTACCTTACAAAATGTTAGAGATTACAACAAAAGTTTGAACTAAGAAGATAACATCTACAAATGCCTAGTTTCAGTTTTGGTGAAGCTCATAAATCAACTTTTGAACCTTCTATCAGACTCAGTACTTCACTTCTGCTCTATCACCAAATCCTCTTCTATACCAACCAAATTGTCACACCTGATCTTCTAATATTTTCATATCCAACTTCTCTACCCTAAAATTGCTCTTATATATCTCATGCACACAAAATGAATTTCCCAAACTCGCATAAATACTCACTATCAAGAATTCAAACACTATATGTTGGCTTCACACAAAATATAATATTATCTACATGTCAGCTTCAAATCATAAATAATTTTTGATGCATTCTCACACACCTCAGTCAAACCATAGCTAGGACCCAATTTTTTTTTATCAAAAATAAAAACAATTAAATAATCATCCCTTATATATTCGCAACATGCTTCATTGATTGGGTCAGCCATAATGAACAAATAGACAAAAAAACATTCTGTTGGGTCTCTTTACTCATACACGGATTAATGCAACATCAAAAAACTTACTAATAAAGTACCATACATTCCTAACAACCTATCTTAGGGATACACAACACAAGATGATGATCTGGTGAAGCATATAGTTTGACATACTAACTGGATACCCTGTTCATCATGTTCTCTGCCGGTAATACACTGTACTTGACTTTAGCTATTGGTATGACCAGGTTTGGATCTATGAACCACAATAGTGACTTTAGTTTCCATCAATGACAACACTAAAATCCATACCAATAATCTCCTCGAGCCATATGCCAAAAATCTCCCCCTTTGGCATTGATGGCAATACTTAGTGAAAAATGACTAAGTGTCAAAACTAGAGGTACGCTTCCAAACTTCAAAATTTTAGAACACAATAAAACACTGCTCCCCCTTAGGATGTCAAGGAATTTTTTACTGCATTCTCTCCTCCTTTGACATCAATGACAAAACTTTACTTCTTTTTCTCCCCTTTTTCTAGTATTCTTACTGCACTTCTTCCTTTTTATTTACTGAAATAAAATTTTATTGCTCTCTCTCTCTCCCGTTGCTAAATAGAAATTTGATCAAAATTCAGAAAACTATGGCTACTGCACAAATCAAAAAATTATTTTATACTTATTTTTCATCTTTGGAAGGAATTTCTTCCAAGCATCTACAAAAATCCCAATAATTATTATCAGATTTCTATTTTCTGATGTCTAGTTAATGATCTAAATGAGGGATTCCAGAACTATAATTGCTTCTTCCAACTTCTCTTCTTTCCTCAGGACTTCAATCAGCTACTCCAATCTGCATTCATTTTGATCCTTTACTTTCCGGAAGGTGTCCATAAGAGTGTTTTTGGAAAAGTGAATCTTTGTGTGCTCAACCCACAACTCATGAATTTTGTTCTTTACTAATCCATCCTAGTCCTGAACCATATTGTAGTCTCAACCAATTTTATTCAATTCACTTTCAATTTTCTCTAGGTTGACTTTGTATTTTCCAACAACATGAGGCCAATGTAGGTAATAATTGTAGATGTCATTAGCTGAATTGATGCATTATCTCAACAGATTCATTTTCTTTTTCAGTTTTGTAAGGGATAGCCTGAACTACTCCTTCAAGTGTAGGATTATTTCCTCCTCTTTCTTATCCTAAGATTCAGATCCCATAGCTTCCTTAATACAGTCAATCAACTCTTCAAGGAATACATTCTGCAAACTTTCCAATTCAATGTTATTCTACACAAAGTATCTACTGAGAGTAATCTCAATCAGATCCTGCTCATATGAGGGTTGATCTAACCACATGTCAGCAATCTTTTGCATTCCATCTTTCTCTTGAACTATTTACAATATCTTTGTTTTGAATAAAGTACCTTTTTCATTTCCTTGGCCATTGTTTCATCTAGTTCAACTGATTCCAGTTCATCTATGCTTCCATACAACATTATCATTCTACGACAAGTAGTTTAGAAAATACATCATGATTCATATGATCAAAGTGCCAAACCTAAAAGGATAATCTATATCCATTGTCAATTGCAAGTTCTCCATCAGTTGATCTTTGAGAAAACTGCACAATTCAAAGTCTTGGTCCTCCATAATCATCTTATGTGAAATGTAAACTGTGCCTGCAAAGGTTGATCTTTCCCTATTTCTGAAGAAGATTTTGTATGAAATTCCATATGTAATGTACCTTGTCAATGGATCTTTGATCATTGAAATTACCAGAGCCCTCTAATCTCCTATTACACCGGTTAGGGTTTCAACTTCCTTATTTTGCATTGACTTCTTCTTTGGAATATCTCCAACATTACATAACCCAATTAAATTTCTAATCACTTCCTTGAAAATAAGATAGGGTTTGTCCAAATTTAGAGTATATTCATTCAATCTACTCAAGATGAACCTAACCACTTTTGCATTGTCAAAATAAGGAAATTCATTCCAAGTGTCCAAACTCCTATGTTTCACTCCTTCAAGCCACTTCAATTCACTGGCAAGAAACATATCTCTTACACCCCTAATCTTCCTACTACTATATTCATACAAACTCACAATTCCCTTGATTTGCTTCATTTTCTATACCGAACAAGGTTTTTCTACTAAGCACAAATTTAGAAATTCTACAAGTGAATGGAATACCAAATGAATTCGCCATTGAATCAACTTGACTCCTTCAAAAAAATTCTCTAGAAGCTCTTTCACTATTATTTTTCAATGCAAAGTGACAAAAAAGGGTTCCAAGTATCCTTTTATAGTTGTGATATCAAAATATTTAACGTATTCTAAGTAATTAAAATGCAATCGAAAACATAATGAAACACCTCAAGATTAGCCTAAGGAATTTGTAAATACAAAGAGGAAAGTGTTAAATGAAGACAAATAGATATACCTTCCTTCTTGAAGCTAAAAATCCTTGGTTGGCCCTTGATTTGGATTGATTTGTATGCTCCTTGATGGCTCTTGATGTGGCTAAATGGAGGATTTGACTATGTGCTTGGATGCAAATGAAAATACATAAGATTGATGGCCTAAAGAGTGCACAAAATGGCAGCATTTAGTTGCAAAATGGCTAAGTGTTAGAAATGCCTTAGAGGAAGGGGTATTTATAGAGAAACTTGAATTCTCTAGAGAATTCAATGATTGAGATTTATCCAACAAGGCCAAGATGAAGGGCTAAGGTGAGTTGAGGACTCACAAGCCCTCACATCTTGACATGTGGATTGTGAAGTGGATAAAGGTAGGATGATGTGTATGTGATGTGGAAGAGAGGTATATGATGTGGAGGAAGGAAAAATACCTTCCAAGTACCTTGGGGAGTGAGAAGATTTCTTTAAAAAGGAACTTCTTATTCCCAAGTGGGAGTGAAAATGACACTTGAAGAATTTTGGAATTTCTCAAAAATCTCCATGGGAAAAGAGAAAGAGGTTGGAGAAATAAATGTGTATTAAAAATTCACATTCATAGGAGAATCTAATGGATAAGAGAGGGTCTCCAAAAAGTTGGGAATTGGTCACATGTGCATGAGGTGACATGTCAAGCATTCTAGAAGCCTTGGAAAGACAAAATGTGAATTAAAAATTCAAATGGGGAGGAGAGAGACATAGGATGAATAAATGAGAATTAAAAATTCTCATGGGAAAGAGGGTCAATGTCCAAAAAGGAAAAATGGAAAGATTGACTAAAAAGTGGTGTTAAAAATGGTTAATGACTTTGATTAAAGTTGTGCAAATACTTGATTATGATAATTAATGGGAGATTAGAGACAAGTGGAAAATGTAGGAGGATGACATTAATCCTTGATTAAGAGGATGCACACCCTAAATATGAATTAATTAAATTAAATCAAATTAGTGATGGATTATGGAGGATGTGACAAGGTGGGAGAAAAGAAGAATTTTAAATTGATTTTAATTCAAAAGATTAGAATGACTAAATTAAATAAATTGGTGTATTTATTTAATTTAGAGAGGATAAAGGCACCAAATAAAGTGTTTAATTATTAAATTAAATACTTTAAGAGTCTTATGTGGGAAGTGTAATATTAATTAAATAAATTAATATTAACAGAATTGATAAATAAAGAGGTAAATTTGATCATATGGGAGTGATCAAATTTGGGTGTCTACATTTTGCCCCTCTTCGAAATATTGTTAAAATAACAATGTTTCAAAGAAAAATAAAATGTTGGGGATGAAGAAAGTGATAGGGATTGATGCCCCAGCCTGAAAGAGGAGGGAAAAAAGGAGGAATGCCCTAATGCCTGCCTCAAATGGATGGAAGAAAGTGATAGGGTATGCCCCCTTGAGAGGGTGGTTGGGGAAGAAACAAGGGGGGCCCAGACGAATTCTCAATAGAAAGAAATGGAGGAGACCATTGGATTGAGGGAAAAAAACTAAGCAACTTTGACTTTTGAATAGAGTTGATTGGACGTACGGTTTACAAATGGCGGCTAAGAGAAAGAAGAGGATTAGTTGGAAGAAAAAAAAGGTAAATAAAAGGTAAAAAATACCTTCTATTTGAAAAAGGGGGGAAAAGAGGGGTTAAAAGGTAATTTGAAGAATTACCTTTGCCTCATTGTTACTGTAGCAAGTGAGGAAAGGGTAAAGAAGAGGGAGAGGAGACAGAGCAACAATGCCACGAGATTATGATACGAAGATCATTCACCAAGCAGATGATCTACGGAGACACTGAACCCACTTTGCGGTGCCCCGCAAGGTGAGTACGAAAACCCGTACTATGTATTTTAAATATTTAATCATGTTTTTAAGATAGGTAAAAAAAATGTATAATATGGGTTTGGTGGGCGGGGGGAAATAGGAAAATGGGTAGGTGGGAGAATTGCAAAAAAAGGAGGAAAAATGGTAGATTTTAGGGGGGGAGAGAAAAAGAGGGTGCGCCACCACACAGAGGGGCGTATGCACCCCAAACTAGGGCGGAGACGCCCCAGAAGGAGGGCAGACATGCCCCGCTAGGGGTAGAGCTACCTCAAGCTAGGGCGAGGCCACCCTATTAGCCCAAGGCGGACATGCCCTGAGTTGGGGTAGAGCTGCCCCAGCAGCCTGGGGCAGACACGCCCCGGCAGCTCAGGGCGGACACACCCCGAGTTGGGGCAGAGTCGCCCCGAGCTGGGGTGGGGTCGCCCCAGCAGCTCGGGGAAGACACGCCTCGAGCTGGGGCAGCACTGCCCTGAGCTAGGGCACGAATGCCCCGGCAGGGGCAGCCCGGGGTGGACACTATGAAGGGGGCGTACACGCCATGGTAGCCTGGGGCAGAAATGCCCCGAAGGGGGCAGAGCCGGCTCGAGGACGGGTGGACACGCCCTGAGGGGGATGAGCCACCACGGGAGTGGAGGCAGAGCCGCCCCGAGTGGGGGCGGAGTCGCTGCGGGAAAAAAGGGGGGAGAGGGATTTGATGATGGGGGCAAGATGAGGATGAAGAGAGAAGAAAAGTAAAGATGTCCCACGGACGAGAAGATTGTGTACTGATAAAAGGTTGGTGTGGATGCAGGGTTTGGGGCAGATACAGACACATGAGTGACGGTCGAAGGTACTGACAGCGACTATAGCAGCGATGATGGGCGTGGATCATGCGGCCTTAGATCATGCGAGGTTATTGCATGTTTTAGAGGTGCCAGTGATGAGGGTGCATTGAGCGATGCTGACAGCCCTGATAGAGAGATGGAGTTCAGAGACATCGATATTTTGTCTGCCGACGGGGGAGATGACGGTGACACTGGAGGATGTATGGTGCATCCTGAAGCTGCTGATAACAAGGATATTGTTGAGTGATGTGGTGTCAAGCGGGACCAAGTTAGAGAAGACTATGATATTGCTATTTGGACATGTTGCCTTGCCTCTTCAGGGTTTGCAGTTGGATCTAGATAGATGCCTGACAATGGGAGTATCATCTTTGTCTTTATTCCTAGCTGGGTTGATCAGTGGGATATTGTTTCCAGATTGTAGCAGGCGGTATTGCAGTCTGAGGTTTATGGAGGCGATCTGACACATTGTTGAGTGGTGTGAGGGACAGATTGCATGGGGTTCTTGTGTCCTAGCCCAGTTGTATAGGGATATGCATCTAATTTTTTTATCGAGAGGCAGTGAGTTTGACACACATAACCATGCTACAGGTGTGGGCATGGGAGCATATTATGGTGATGAGACTGATTGTTGTTAGGGAGGGAGATGTGGATGATAGAGAGTCACTAGCATGGGGGTATGGAGAGGCGAGGGGCTAGGTTGTGCATCATAGGGGGTTGGGAGATGTGGAGGGATGGAGGAGGAGGGTGGATGATTTGGAGGAGGGAGACATAGTGTGGTGACCTTATATGTATCGACGCTTCAGGGGATGGAGAGAGTAGACTGAGAGACAAAGTGGGTACTTTATGTCTCAGTGTGTCCTGATTGGGATTCTTCTGCGAATAGTGGAGATGCACCGACCAGATAGGGTGATGCGACAGTTTGAGCTAACATAGGATATTCTTGGTGCGTCGGTGATGTTTCGGCAGCTCACTAGAGAGTGACCATGGGGGCGTGCGATTAGCCCGAGGGAGGCCAGAGCATCATGGGTGGCGACAGTGCATGTAGTATATCCTGGGAGATGTGTGGGAGCAGAGGATGCAGGGGTGACAAAATGATATGACTGGTGGTTTTGCAACCACCGATGGGAGAGGATTACACCATTGGTGTTGATTGTAGGAGCTGTAGGATTTGGATCAGAGGATGAGCGTTGTGGGGCTAGAGAGAGAGTATGACATGAGGGTGGGAGAGGTCCTGAGCCAAAGGTGGGAGGAGAGACGATGGAGGCAGTGGGACAAGCAGTGAGGAGGAGGAGGAGGATGATTAGGGGGCAGTAGAGGAGGGTTAGAGAGGCAGTACGACAGGAGGGTGGGAGAGATCCGGAGCCAGATGTGGGAGGACAGGAGGAGTTAGAGGTGGAGATGATACACTAAGTGGAGGGTAGAGCAGGCCAGCAGACTGGTATAGGGGGTAGGGTACGACAGAGGAGAGTGTTGGTATGGGCCAAGCAGGGAGGGGATGGGAGGGGGAGGATAGCAAGAGGGTGCCCAAGAGAAGACTAAGGCTAGGAGTCAACCAGAGAGGATAGTGGGTAGGAGGAGACTGATGAGGATACCAACTATGACAAAGCCGGAGGGGATGGGTGGGGGTGGTCAGCAGGAGGGGGCCCGAGAGGAGATTGAGGCTAGGAGTTAGTTAGGGAGGATGGGGAATAGGGGGCGACAGAGAGGGGCATATGGTATCAGGGCAGGAGCCTCCCGTTGTAGAGATAGGGGAGAGTGAGGATGAGGAGCAGCCAGAGATAGGAGAGCTGAGGAGATTGATGAGAGTGGGGAGGCATGGTCAGCCACAGAGAGTGCGAGTTTGTCCTTCCATGGAGGGCTTGGAGGATCAGTAGGAGCAAGAGGGTAGGGAGAGTGATGATGCTATGGAGATAGACAGAGATGTGCTAGATATGGATATTTGGGATGCAGAGCCATTGGCGGTGGTTCCTATCATGACCTTAGGAGATTCGATTGTTCAGCCAAGAGACACTATGGAGAGGCTTCTGAGCATAGATCAGAGGTTCAGGGTGGCAGAGGCAGAGGTGATTAGACTCAGAGTCGAGCTATCAAGAGCACTAGTCGCAGGTTAGAGGGATTATAGATTTATGGTAGAGGTGATGGGGAGGGAGAGGGAGGTACTGCAGGCTGACATAAAAGGGGCTGTGAAATGAGTTAGTTGGTGTTAGTTGGTACCATGACAGACTACAGGCAGAGACCGTTATATTGCAGGCCAAAGGGGAGTCAGTGGGGATGACCGATCATGTATCAATAGGTAGTGGGCAACAAGTGGATGATCTCCGGCAGGCGTGAGATGAGCTACAGGATAGAGTGTATTGTTTAGAGCAGACAGTGGGAGAGATGGGGGTGATATAGGAGAGAGAGAGAGATAGGCGAGGGAGCAGGTTCATATTATGCAGGCGGAGAGGGATGTAGCACAGGCGCGGGTATAGGCAGTGAGGGTAGAGAGGGACACAGTGCAGGTGCGAGTTCAGGTGCTATAGGATGAGAGAGAGTTGGTAGAGACACATATTCATTCTCTTCAAAGGAGAGAGAAGGTAGCCTCAAAGGTTTTAGTGTTGCAGGGAGAGCGAGATGTAGCAGTGTTGAGAGTCCAGGAGCTGCAGGGTGAGAGGGATGGAGTAGTGGTTTGGTTGCAGGCAGCACAGTAAGAGAGAGATGTTGTAGAGATACAAATGCTGATGTTGTAGGGGGAGCAGGATGCAGTAGTAGCCAGGGCAGTGGTTGCTAAGGAGATGAGAGATCGGATGCAGGCAGAGATGGCATAGTTACGCCTATCCCAGGAGGCCTGGGAGCAGGAGAGGAGAGTGATTACTAGGGATCGGGATAGGTATCATCAGGAGTGGAATTCCACTTGGGTTTAGGTTGTGGAGCTAGAGGAGAATGCGAAAGAGGCAAGATTTTGGATGGCCGCGTACTACCATGCAGTTCCTGACCCGACCCAGCAGATATTTTAGTATACCTGATAGGCACCCTAGATGTCAGCGCTATCTCAGTCGCTGGGGACACGGACTCGAGGTTACAGTGATTCACCAGGTGTTACACTAGGCAGGAGATCAGTACCGGATTCCCCATAGAGATTAGATGTGGGTAGCTCATTCGGGAGGTGACAGGTTATTGAGTTTTTGACAGATGTAGGGTGGAGCATGTTGGATTTATCGACAGAGATCAGAGAGGTTCTATATCTCTAGATTTTATAGTTTATTATGTGATGGATATATGATAGATTTTGATGTATGATGGACATGTGACACACATTATGGATAGTTCTTACTGGCATTATGTAGTATGTTTCATTTTGTGAGGGGTGATTGTATGCACATGTATATGATATTTCCTACTTATGTGGATGGATATTTTGGGTTATTTATGCATGTGTATGATATTAGATGCTTATGTGGATGATTGGGTGTATGTATTTGTGGAATATGGATGATTTTATTAATGCAGATATTCGTATGGTGATATGATGTGCACATATGTTGTATCTATGATGATTTATATGTATGGATGCCTAGTTAACTTATTGTCGTGTATGTATATGTGTGTGATAGATTTTGTATGAACATTTTATATATGCAGGATGTGATGTATTATGAATCTGACACTGTGTGATGCAGGTGGCGATGTATGCGTGGTTCTAACATGTAGGTGGTGATGTATGTGTGGTTAATAGAATGACTCTAATATGCAATAATGCTCTTGTATTTTAGAGGAAATAACACATGGCCATAAGTGCCAATAAGAACTGACATGATAATGGAAGGTGGGTATGTAGTGATTGTGAGAATGGGTGTCATTTGGCATTTGTCAAAAATTATTAGTATCTTGAGAAGAATGGGAAAGAGTGGGATAAAGTATTTGCATAACCAAAATCATAGGGTGAATGCAATGCAATGGATGATGAAATGCAATCCTAATATGAGTTGCCATCTTTGGAGCATTGATATTTGCTATAGCATAAGATACCGGATACCCTAATATATAAGACCAGGGCCAGTAGGCATCCAATGCATGAAACAAATACAACAAACAAAAGGGGGCTACCCCAACACCCCAAGGTCACAATGACCTTGGTCAGGCCAGGCATTGGGATAACCAAATACACACAAGGATGCCCCAACGTAACAGAAGACCCCATGGATCCTAGTGGGTAATATGTGGGACAACTAAAAAGGCAGTAACAAAGAAAAGACCAAGATGAACCCATATGTCGACTAGTCAAAGCACACCATGATATGATGGATCAAGGTGACTATGACAAGTGTTGATAGTGAGCTCAAATGACAAATAAATTCCAAAACATCAAAAGATCACAATTAAAATCAAAACATCCTTTGCCATAGGATCAGGGTGATGGATAGGATCGATGAGGTCTGCTAGGAAGGATGCATCCTCTTGAGACTGATGATGGATACTAAACTAGAATGACCCAGTTTGATGCCATATGCTTTTCATTAACTAAATCTTTCGATAATTTTAGGATTTTTTTTAGAATAACGGGCCAGATGCAGACACGGACTGACACATCCTACAGACCTAGGGGCTCAGGGGCCGACCAAAGATTAGCCTTGCCTATGTGAAAGCGCAGATCCCTCATAGTTCATGAAAAGACCATGGATAAAGCAAAAAGAGGATGATGAAGGTGAATGATGGATGATCAAGACGCGATGGTCAGAATGCCCTGAGGGAAAATCAAATGATCAGCCTTGCCTATGTGACATCGCAGGGGGAACGTAGTTCAAGTATTGGTGCGGAAGGATGAGATCTAGATGGAGACTGACACGATGGATGATCCTATATGATGACATAGACCGAATGACAAAGGGAATGAATGACATAAGCTCAAAGTGGGGTATTGAAAAGCTCAAGATGAGGGATAGGCTAGATGGGTCATCCAATGCTCAATCAATATATACCAAGCAGCCTAGGCTGAGGTGGGTGAGGATGATAGTGCAGATGAAAGCATAAAATAACTAGGATGTCAGGTAGATAATGATTAAGCCCTCTACGGATGGTGCCTGTTACCAGGTTTTCACCATCCATACTTATCCAAGGTGCCACCAAGAGGTGGTTTTCACCATAAGACATATTTATTTTTCTTTACTATTTTTTGGATTTTTTATTATTATATATATATATATATTTTTTATTTTTTTATTTTTTTATTTTTTTTATTTTTTTGATATTTTCTTGACTAGGTGGGGTTACCAAGTGGACTTAGGCATAGAAATTCTTGAGATGTATTATGTTGATGGGTTCCTCAAGGGGTTCTCCTTCAAGGGTAGTCAACCTGTAGGCCCCAGATCCATATGTGGCGGCTATGATATAAGGACCTAACTAGTTTGCCTCAAATTTTCCCTTTTTATCATGATCCTATTGAGTGCACTGGTTTTCTTTGAGAACAAGCTCACCAACCTAGAATTGTCGAGGATAGACCTTTTTATTATAATTATGTTTGAGACAATTTTGGTATGCTTGCAGGTGATCATAGGCTTTTATTCTTCGTTCATCCAGTAATTCCAGCTGTGCAAGTCTTGCAACGCGAGCATCTTCTTTGCTGATAAGATCTTCAGAGAAATCCTCAGTGATGGAAGCTCAACTTCAATTGGCAAGATGGCTTTAGCACCATATACTAAAGAATAGGGGGTGGCACCTGTCAAGGTGCGGATGGATGTGCGATATGCCCAGAGGGCATGATGAATATGGAGGTGCCAATCTCGTCTAGTGTTATTGACAACCTTTTTGGGGATGCAGATAAGGATCTTGTTGGTTGCTTCTACCTGACCATTGCCCTGGGTGTAATAAGGCATTGACCAATGATGTTGGATATGAAAGGTGTCGCGGAGGTGTTTCATGGCTTGGTTTTTGAAGGGTTTTTCGTTATCAGAGAGGATGGTGGATGGGATACCATATCTACAGAGAATATGGTAAAGGATAAATTTTGAGATATGGATACCGGCGATTTGTGAGAGTGGTATTGCTTCCGCCCACTTAGTGAAGTATTTAGTGGCGGTAATTATGAATGTATGGCCATCAGATGATGGTGGGTAAATCTTGCCAATCAAGTCGAACCCCATTGAGAAAAGGGCCACAGTGCTAGGAGGGGTTGAAAATCTTGTGCTGGGGCATGAATCAAATCTGCATGTTATTGGCATGGAAGGCACTTCTTCACAAATTCACAAGCATCATGTTCCAATGTAGGCCAATAGTATCTAGCTCGTAGGATCCTTTTCGCCAGAGCCATACTATTTGAGTGAGCTCCACAAACACCACCATGTACTTCCGTTAGTGTCATGCAAGCTTCAGTCTCATTTAGACATCTAAGGAGGATTCCATTATACCCGCGACGATAAAGCGTATCACCGACAATGATGTATCAAGAAGAGCGATGAATAAAGGATTTGCGTTGGTTGCGTGTAAGTTCTGGGGTTATGATATTATCATGGAGATAGGTGTATATGTCCTAATACCAAGGGGAGGTGGGACCTACAATATCACACACTATTACAGTCTCAGGAATATCATATGTAGGGATTAAAAGTTGTTCAACAACAAACTCACATTTTTTTCGATCTTTAGGCATGTCAATTAGGGAACCAATAGTGGCCATTGTGTCTGCCGCTTTATTCTGTACCCGAGGAATTTGGTCAAACTGTATGAAAGTGAAATATTTTCTTGAAGTCATCTACCATGTGCTTATAGGGTAATAGTTTATCATCTTTCATGAGGAATTCATCATTAACTTGTTTGACGACTAATAATGAATCACCAAAGACTTTTAGGTGAGTTATATGCCACTGCTTTGCAATTCGGAGGTCGGTGCGGAGGGCTTCATACTCTGCGATGTTGTTTGTATATGGGAATGCTATCCTAAATAATTTTGGGATGTAGTCACCTTGGGGGGTAATTAATAAAATTCCTGCTCCAAATCCACTATGAGTGTATGAGCCATCAAAATATAGCGTCCAAGTTGGTGCTTCTGTAACTATGCAGACTTCTTCGTCTGGGAATTCAATGTCTAGCGGGTAGGCATCTACTAATGGTGCCTCAGCCAATTAATTAGCTATGACCTATCCTTTTATGGATTTTCGCTCTACATACTCTATGTCAAATTCGCTTAGGAGCATGACCCATTTGGCCATGCAGCCAGTCAGAGTGGTTCTAGATAACAAATACTTCAAGGGATCAATTTTAGCAACTAATTCGACTGGATGGCTGAGCATGTAATGACAGAGGTTCTGTGTGCTGAAGACTAGCGCAAGGCAAGATTTTTCCATGGGGGAGTAATTTAACTCATAGCCGACCAATGTTCGACTGATGTAGTAGATTTCCCTCTCTTTGAATGATTCATCATGTTGTGCCAACAATGCCCCCAGCATGACTGAAGTACCAAAGATGTAAAGTAGGAGGGGTTTTCCTGGAATAGGCAACATCAAGATCGGTGGATGAGCTAAATATTCCTTAATTTTATCGAAACACATCTGACATTGCTAGTTCCATCGGAAGGTGGAATCTTTCTTCAGAAGATGAGTGAATGGCTGACACTTATCTGCTAGCTAGGCTATGAACCGACGGATGGACTGCATCTTCTCCTAGAGGCTTCTTAACTGCTTTAGATTACGTGGAGGTGGCATGTCCAGAATAGCCTTTACCTTGGCGGGATCAACTTCAATACCCCTTCGGGAGACTATAAAACCCAACAATTTTCTTGATGTAACCCCAAAGATGTAGTTTTTTGGATTTAGTCACAACTTGTAATGTTCTAACCATTCAAAGATCTGCTTTAGGACAGTAGGATGTTCTGCTCATGTTCTAGATTTTCGTAACAAGTCGTCAACATAATCCTCCATGATGATATGGATAAGGTCATGGAAGATGACTGTCATTGCCCTTTGATATGTTGCCCCTGCATTTTTGAGACCAAAGGGCATAACATTGTAATAGAAAGCACCCCAAGGTGTTGTGAAGGCAGTCTTATGTTGGTCCTCAGGTGCGATTCGAATATGATTATAACCAGAGAAGCCATCCATAAGAGAAAGCATCTTATGTCCTGCTGTGAGGTCGACCCACATGTCAATGTTAGGCAAAGGGAAGTCATCTTTTGGACAGGCCTTGTTAAGGTCCCTAAAGTCTGTGCAGATCTGAATATCTCCATTTTGTTTGGCAACCGGTACTATATTGGAGATCCACTCAAAGTACTCAATTGGTTTAATAAAACCTACCTCCAGTAACTTTTCCAATTCCTTTTTGACTAACAATGTTACTTGCGGGTGCATCTTGCGGAGTTTTTGTTTGACAGGCTTGGCATCTAAGTGAACGTCTAGATGATGAACCACTAAGGTGGGGTCTAAGCCTGGCATGTCTAAATATTACCAAGAAAAGTTAATGATTCCCTCTTGGAGTAGCTGCACGATGACTGGATACTCTTGCTCTGAGAGTGATTTAGCCACATAGGTAATTTTAGGATTTTCAGCAGTACCCAGCTTAACTTCTTGAGTCTCTTCAATTAGAATGGATGATCAGGTAGATAACTGAGTTCCTACAAGGGGAAGATGAACATCTCCATCTTCCAGCGCCTCTTTGAGGTTTTCACCATCAGATGTATCCTTTATTTTTACTTTTTCAAGGTCAGGAAGCGCCTCAGGGAGGTTTTCACTAGATGACCGCTTTTTACTTTTCTTATTCTTATTTTTGCGACTGGAGTGTTCATCCTCTCCCAATCCCATAAGGTTGACATATGTATCTGCAGACATATTGACAAGTGTTCTATTACGTAGGTCCCAATCAATAAGCTCAAGGTGACAAAGGGATAGGCTAATGGTACAGACAGATAGGCATTTGAACATGGATGATAAGTCAGTGTGATCAATGTCATCGTACATGTGTATGATGGATTCCTCCTCAGGTATATCTTCCAATGAGCCTTTGTCCACGGTGACACTATTGGAGGTATTAGACGATGTTGCAGGGATTTTCTATATTTTATCGTATCTGATGCCTATGTTCTTTGGTAGCTTTGATGTATCAATAGGTTGCAACCACCCTTGTTCTTCTTTTCCTAGGCCCCTACCTTGGTAGTTATACTTTTCTACAAACTTAGCCGACCACGAATATGCTTCTTGAAAATATTCCTTTAGAGGAGGATCTGGCTGGGGTTCTTCTCGGTAGACCCATTGGCTTATGTCCTCTTCTGGTGCATCTATCTTGACACTTGAGGATCTAAAAGTGGTTGTAGGGATGTTTTTACCACTGAAGGTGACAGTCTTGTCTTCCTTTGGAGTAGCATGCAAAGGTTGACCATACTCGTGTGGTGATGGTGGCATGGTTACTACATTGAGAGCAGTATGCATTTCGTATTCACCATACCCTTTGTCAATGATCTGGACTTTGGTGACTATAGGATCAGTGGTGGAAGATGGAGTGGTTATCGCGATGGAGGGTGGATTAGCGGATGATGACTGGGATGCCCCCATTTCAACCCTGGGACAATAATGTAAATGGGGGAATGATGCTTCTAAAGCGCGGCAATATTTAAATAGTTGGGAGTCAGCATAGATGGTTACTTCTTGTCCATTGATGGGGAATTTTAGGCATTGATGGTACATGGAGGGGACGGCTTGCATAGCATGGAGCCACAGGCGGCCAAGGAGGAGATTATATGGCAAGTCCAGATCAAGGACATGATAGGTAGCGTATTGAAGCATAGGTCCCACTTGGATAGGAAGACTGATAATTCCCTCTGAATTCCTTTCTGCATTATCATAGGCCTTGATCGTGATGATCTGATTACTTAAATCTGCTTGAGTATACCCCACATGTTTTATGAATTTTAGAGTACACAAGTTGAGGGCAGAGCCATTATCTACCAAGACTCTTTTTATTTTATGATGAGCAACCATGACTTCGATATGTAAGGGGCGATTATGATTGACATCGATGTTTGGCATATTGTTTTGGCTGAAGTGTAGTTGATGAGATAAAGCCAAGTGTCCCACCAAAGCTTGGAATTGCATGGGGTAGACTTCATTTGGCACACAGGTTTCCTGCAAGGCTCTGTTGAGGATTTATTGATGTACAGGGGAAGACTTAAGCAAATCCAAAATGGATATATGAGCAGGGGTCTTTCCTAAGTGATCAAGGATGTTGTACTGAGAGCTTACAGGAGTTGATTGGGTGGGTGCAGAGGCTGCAGGGACAGTGATGCGGGCTCGTCGTGTAGTAACAACACACTGAGGGTCTTTGGCTTTAACATGTATCATGGATACACGGGGTTCCACTTGCTTAATGTAATGAATAACACCCTCGTAATTGAAGGGTACATTCTTGTAGCTCACATTATTTGTGCTATTTTCTTGGGGATTACTGCTAGATGTGCTTGGGCCTTGATTATGGTTTGGAAAGGCATTTTGATATATCTGTAATTGAGCATTGGACGACGAAGCTTGACTGGGGTCAACCTTGATATCACCTCGATCAATGAGATCTTGGACATAGTTTTTCAGACCCTGACACTTGTTCAAAGAGTGTCCTTTGATTTTATGGAACTCACAATACTTATTTTCCTTAAACCATGTGGGCTTGGGTTTGGACTCGTCAAATGGCTTGGTGATAGGGTACGTGATGGGATAGTTGATTTGTAACAACTTATTAAAGATAACACTCAGAGGTTCTCCTAATTGAGCGTACTGACGTTTGGTGTTCCCCTGATTGTTCTAGTTCAAGGTGTCCCCTGTGGTACAAAGATGGCGTTAGGTATAGAGGGTCATTGTTTTTGGGATGTAGTAGCCACTTGGACGTGTTTAGTGTCCGTTACGCCATCATTCACTGCATTCTTTTTCTTGTTCCAGAATCATGGTTTATCGCCAAATGACTACTCTTTATCATGACTATGTATTTTGATGTGTCCTTTGGCAACAAGGGCATGTTCAAGGATGGGTCCCTTTTCCACTATCTCTGTGAAAGTGGTGACACAATGTAATCTAAAATTATGGGCCATGTTGGGATGAGAGTTTTCCACAAAAAGAGTGACCATGTCTTTTTCTTTCAGAGGTGTCTTCATTTGGCTTGCTAACGTGCGCCACCTTTGGAGGTAGCTAGTAAAGGTTTTCCCCTCACGTTGTTTCTCTTTGAGGAGATCTAAGGTGTCTGTGTCCTTCTCCAAATTGAAAGAGAAGTAGGATACAAAATTTTCTGACAGGTTTGCAAAAGTTTTTATGGACCCTTTTTCGAGGGTCATGAACCAATCTAGGGCATGACTTGTCAGGCTTCGTGGGAATAGGTGCAAGAGATAGTTGTCATTGTGCATGACCTCTTGACACTGGGAGTAAAATTCCTGCAAGTGAGCCTTAGGGTCTTTGTTTCCCTTGTATTTGTCAAACTTTGGTATTTCAAAATGTTTAGGAAATGGGATTAATGAGATGGAGGGATCAAATGGATATGGGCATATGTCTTCAAATTTGAATGATTGTTTGGCAGCCCCGGCTTGAAGGTCTTTCAGAGCAGCTTTGATTTCCAATAGATTCGAGTTGGCCGGTGGCGGGTTGGGAGGATATTGATGATAGGATGATAAAGGATCTTGCTGAGAGAGCGTTAGATTGTTGAAATATGGATTTGGATAGTTGGATGATGACATGCCTTGTTGGTAAGACAGGGGATTTTGTTGGTACGGGGGCTGTTTTTGTCGAGTATAGTACAAATTTGTTTGATAAAAGTGTGGGGTGAGCTGTGGAGGAGCTTGGATGGGATGTTGCGTATTGGTTTGTTGGTGTTGAAGGTACTGTTATGATTGTTGGGAGGTCACATAAAGTGGTTGTTGGTGAAATTACTGCTGATTGTGATAGTAGTAGTGTTGAGGGAGTTGTTGTGATGTCAACTGTTGTATGAGTCAAGATGGGATGTTGTGTTGCAGTTGAGCTTGCGGACGCAATATGGATGCGAGAAAGGGGGATATGGTTTGAGCAATAGGTTGAGATGGATTTCCTTGTGGTTGGTAGGGTGGTTGTTGTGAAGAGACCAAAGCATTATGTATGGGTTGTTGCTGATGAGATGGTTGAGGTAGTGTAGAGGTGTTTTGTAAAGGGGGTTGTTGGGTACCACCTGGAATGTTCAGCTGGGATGTGCCTTGTGGAGGTAATTGAGATGGAATGTTGGGTTAGTGAAGCTGTTGAGATGTATATGAAGATGATGGTAGATTTTTGGCCCCAGGAGGTGGAGGCAATGTGGTAAAGGGGGTTCCCCCAGTGTTGACTGTAGGTTGATTCGAAAGAGGGGGTCCTGTTAACATTAATGGCATAGGTTGTGGAACATTTTGTGGCATACCATAGGCAAAAGGATTATTGGGATTAGGCACTTGAGGACCTCCCACAACTGAGGTTGGAGCATGTGGGGGATGGTTAACATGATAGAGAACAACATTTCCAAATTCAGGTTGATGCCAACCCTCAATTGGAGGAACATTGGGGAAGTACGAACCTTCTGGTGCATTTTGTGAACCTGGGAGTATGTTAGATAGGGAACTCCTATATTTGGACAAGTCAACAC
Source organism: Sequoia sempervirens (assembly GCA_007258455.2). Taxonomy (NCBI): domain Eukaryota; kingdom Viridiplantae; phylum Streptophyta; class Pinopsida; order Cupressales; family Cupressaceae; genus Sequoia; species Sequoia sempervirens. The sequence continues at coordinate 223,590,970 of VDFB02168118.1, forward strand.
CCGAGGGGAGTTTGATACCCTTCTTAATTAGGTGGGCCAAAATTTCTTCCCCATGTTTTTCGAACAGACGGTCAGTCATTTGCACAATTGGTGGGATTACTAAAATGTTCCTCAAGCATGAGTTCAGGTTGATTAGCCATACTCTCTTCACCGTGTGGTGAGTTGTTCTGATTTTAAGTGTTGGAGTGTGATGAAGTACCATTATGAGGATCTTGGGGGATGTTGTTAGGATCTTGAGCACTATTTGCACCATTGGTGGGATTTATATTGTTATTAAAGTCTTGAGACATGTTTGCTTGGGAATTTTGACCTTGTTGTTCCATTTGTCTCTTAACTTGTGACCTAGTTTGAACGGGCATGCAAATGTGTGGTGTAGTAGGTGATCTAGGGTTTGCTTGCACCAACCTACTAGAAGACTTCTCTCTACCTTCACCCAAGAACCTGACAACTTCTAGGCTCTGATTAGACTTAGGTCATTAACTAAGTCTTGCTTCAACTCTGTTTCAAGAGTCTCACTCCTTGTGCTTAACCTTGGAGGACTTAATGCCATTTGAATTTGCAGTCTTCTTCCAACACCTAGAAGGATCTAAGTGCCAACTTCATCATCTTGCTCGAACTGCTTGCAGGGGTGTTAGAAACTCTGTTTCCTTGCATTTCACATTCAATTGAACACATCTTGGAGGGTCTTCAGTCTTCAATCCTAACGATCTCAAGATTTTGCCTTGAAGAGGCCTATTTCTTGTAGCCCTTACCAGTCACTTTTCTGCTTTTCTTCGTTAAACTCTCCAAGTAACCTAGCAAATAAATGGCACTTTTAGACACCCTTTTTAGTCTTTTAAAACATTCATAGGGTTTCAAACCCCTGTCTCCTCCATACAATAGCTTCCTACAATCAAGGGTGAAAAGGGCTATTAGGCCTAATTCTTAGGGTTTCTCTGGTTTCTTATTTATTTCTCACACAAATGGATTGGTCAAGCCTCAATCCTTCTAGCATCCTTGTATTTGGTCATGTCCCATCTAGAACTATACTTTTTCCGTACAATACTTTCTTCCCCTGCCTAAGTTCTTAACTTTTCTCTATCAAACTCATAACCGAACTGTCCTAGCTCACCTAGGATTTGATATTAAAAATACTTGCTCCATTCCCTACACTCCCTAATGCTAAATATATACAAGTGATTGGATCCCCTGTCATTTCAATCCAATCTCAGGGTGATCCCGTGGTTGGATTTTATGGGGGAGCAATTTAAAAACTGACTACTCAAAACAATGATTACAAACCCTCTACAACCTAACTTATGAATTCAAAACAACAACTCTACTCTAAGCAACCTAATTACCAAATGAAAGATGCTCAAAAATATTCTATGAACTCCAATACAGTGCTAATTTAGTATATACAGTGCCTTTGATAGCTCTGTTTCTCAAGATACACGGGTAAGCGTAGGAAATGCATAATTTCTTTATTCACACCAAAACCAAAACTTGATTACAATGCCTTCTAACTATTGTCTACAAGCCACCACACCTACTTAGAGGCCTTTTCCATGTTTCAAGGGAAGTTGATCGATCCCACACTCCTGATTTCAAGGGAATCCAATATAACTAAGTTGCATGCAATCTCACAAAATGTTGTCATACAATTTTACAACAACTTTTGCAACTTCCATCATTGTGTCATGATCCTAAATCTTAGGACCTCTAACTCCTTGATTTCGAACCATCAACTTCCTCAAGTGCCTCTTGGCATCTTCTAACAACAAGGATGTGGTTATAACACACTTAAGGCTCGACCTTCCAACATAAACTATCCAAAGCTAAATAAAGCAACATTTAACAACAATGATTAACTGAGATGACTTTAGTCCTAGTGACTAACTCACCACACACAAACAAGACCTTCTAAGGTCCAAAAGAGACACACCACTATCTTGACTTGGCTAAGGTTAGGTACAAGCCAAAATTGATAACAAACACAATGGAGGTTAGCCTAGGTGCTCCTGCACCATCCTCCCCAAAACAAAAGATTTCAATCCACCCTTGGATTGAGCAAGTTGAGATCAATGCCCAACTTCTTGAACTATGATTCCTTGATCCATACTGCATCTGCATCAGGTTGACCATGCATCTTAATCAGATGTTCTTTGTATTCTTTGGTTCTAGTCCTCTTATAGACCCTGGTATCCAATATCTTGTTAGCTTGTTTGACTGTAGCAGAGGGCAGTTTGAGTTCTTCCACATCTTGGATGACTTCATGGAGGGTCTGATCCATGTTTGGTGGTCATCCTTTGTAATGGACTAGATCTGCAATGTTAAAAATAGGGGATAGTCCACTGTCATCGGGTAATTGCACCTTGAAAGCATTGTTTCCATATTTCTCCAAGATAGGACAGGGACCTATCCTCTTCATTTGCAACTTATGAGGGACTCCTTTCTGTAGTCTAGACTTTTTTAAATGCACCATCACCAAATCTCTAACATGGAACTGCACTTCTCTTCTATACTCATCCACCTTAGTCTTATGCTTCATGGTATTTTCTGCCAATGTTTTTCTGACTATGTCATGAATCTCCTGCATTGCATAGGCAAAGTCATCAGCATATCCACTTCCCTTGACTCCATCCTTCAACTCTCTTAGCTCATAGATTCCTCTAGGATGTAGTCCATAGACAATTTCAAAGGGACTCTTCCCTGTTGATCTGTTGACAGTATCATTATAGGCATATTCAGCTTGCCCAATCAACTGATCCCATTGTTTACCATACTCCTTGTTCAAGCATCTTAAGAGGTTTCCAAGGCTTCTGTTTACAACTTCTGTCTGACCATCAGTTTGGGGATGGTATGTAGATCCAAAGGATAAATTAGTGCCCAATCTCTACCAAAGAGTCTTCCAAAAATGACTCATGAACTTAGTGTCTCAGTCTGATACAATGTTGATTGGTAATCCATGAGTCCTTACTATCTCTTTGAAGAAAAGAGAGGCTATTTGACTGGCATCATTAGTTGTTTTACATGGCACAAAGATAGCCATTTTGCTGAATCTATCCACAACCACATAAACACTGTCCATACCTTGTCTTGTCTTGGGTAACCCAACTACAAAGTCCATACTCAAGCATTCCCATGGCCTAGTAGGGATAGGCAGTGGTTGGTATAGGCATGCATTTGAAGAAGTACCCTTGGCCTTTTGACACACCACACAACTCTCCATGTACCTCCTAACATCTAGGTTCATTCTTGGCCAATAGTAAAACCTTTGGACAAGTTCTTGAGTCTTGGTGATCCCAAAATGACCACTCAATGCACCATTATGCTTTTCTTGTATCAAGTTTTCCCTAATAGAACCTCTAGGAACACATAGTTGATTCCCTTTAAACAAAAGATCACTTTGCAAAGTATATTCAACATATTTGCTATGAAAATGATTCTTGTATTCAACACATACCTTATAGATGTCTGCAAAATCTTTATCATCTGCATATAGATCCTTGAAATGATCTATCCCAATGCTTTTCAATTGAATATCCTGAATTGTGAGGACTCTTCTACTCAAGGCATCTGCCACCTTATTGAGAGCTCCTTTCTTGTGCTTGATATTGAAGGTGTAATCTTGCAAGTACTCCACCCATTTCATGTGTCTGTGACACAACTTCTCTTGTGAATTTAGGAAACTGAGTGCTTGGTTGTCTGAATACACTATGAATTCCTTGGGAAGCAAGTAGTTCCTCCATTTTCTTAAAGCCTGGACCAATGCATACATTTCAAGGTCATAAGAAGAATACTTCTTCTTGGCTTCACTTAACTACTCTGAATGAAAAGCCACTGGTCTACCCTCTTGACTGAGAACATCTCCAATAGCTACATTGCTTGCATCACACTCAATGGTGAATAGCTTCTCAAAGCTTGGTAACACCAAAATAGGTTGGGTAACTATTTTTTTCTTCAGCAACTCAAAACTTTTGTTAGCTTGCTCATTCCATACAAACTTAGTCTTCATTCCTCCTTTTATGGTATCCAACATAGGAGCGCAAATAGCACTAAACTGTCTTATAAAGTTCCTATAGTATTGAGAAAGACCATGGAAGCTTCTTACCTCTATTGTTGTCTTTGGAGTAGGCCAATTGAGGATGGCTTCCACTTTGTTGCTGTCCATCTTCAAGTTGCCATGTGATAGCACAAATCCAAGGTACACCAGCTCTGTTTTGATGAACTCACACTTTTCCAAATTGATCATCAATTTCTCCTCCTGCAGCCTCTTGAAAATCAACTCTATCTGTTGGAGGTGCTCTTCTCTTGTTTTGCTATAGATTAGTATATCATCAAGATACACCACTACAAATTTGCCAATGTAATATTTGAGGATTTCATTCATGAGTCTCATGAATGTGGAGGGGGCATTAGACAGTCCAAATGGCATAACTAGCCACTCATAGAGACCCTCATTGGTTTTGAAAGCTATTTTCCACTCATCTCCCTCATGAATCCTAATTTGATGATAACCACTCTTTAAATCTATCTTGATATAGTACCTAGCTTCACCTAGACAATCCTATGGATAGGGAACCTATACTTGATGGTTATCTTGTTTATTGCCTTGGAATCAGTACAAAGTCTCCATTCTCCTCCCTTTTTAGGTGCTAAGACAGTGGGTACTACACATGGACTAATGCTTTTCCTAATGGGACCTTGGTTTAGAAGTTCTTGAATCTGCCTAGCTATTTCCTCATTTTGTTGAGGTGTCATCTTGTAAGCTGCTTTGTTTGGTAGAGTAGCTCCTGGTATCAAGTCTATCCTATGACTTATGGCTCTCTTAGGGGGTAATGTTGCTGGTTGACCACTACTTACAATGCCCTCATAGGTTTGCAACAATTTTTGTATCTCCCTAGGTAGCTCTAGCTTTTCAACTGCTTTCTCTTTGCTCACCTCTCTTGGCTTGATCATCACTACATAACCAAATCCTTCTCCTTCTTCCAAGGCTTCTAGGAACTCTTTTTCACTAACCATGAGCAGCTTAGGAACTGCTGTCTGCACCTCTGTATGTTCTAGCAAAGACTGAATTTTGAAGGTTACCTTATCTTTCTTGAAGGTATAGGAGTTCTTTGCTCCATCATACACAGCTTGGAGGTCAAATTGCCATGGTCTACCTAGGAGCAAGTGACATGCATCCATAGGTAATACATCACACAAGACTTTGTCCTTGTACCTACCAATTGAGTACTCCACCCATGCTTGTTCATTCACCAAGATATGTTGACCTTTATTGAGCCATGTGACCTTGTAAGGATTGTTGTGGGGTATCCTTGTCAACTTCAACTTGCTGAATGCCTCCTCTGACACAATATTGTTAGTAGAACCTGAGTCAATGATGACTCTACACACTTTCCCCATCATCTTGCACTTTATCCTAAACAGGGACCTCCTTTGGCTTGGTTCTTTCACCGGCTCCTTAATCAAAGTTCTCCTCATCATGAGGTTCTCACCTTCCTCTGAATTCAATGGCACTTCAGGATGTTTATCTGCTGCAGCTATCTCATCATGAACTAGGTTAGTTCTCTTATCTCCTCCATGAGAAGTACTACCTTTCTCTGGACATCTATAGGCCGGGTGTCCCAATTGATTGCAGTGGTAACATTTCATGTTGGTGAAGTAGTTACCTCTTCCTTGTCCACCACTTCTTCCTCTGGAGCTGGAGCCCCTTCCTCTACCACCTCTACTAGAACTTCCTTCTTTCTACTCAGAGTATCTGACTTCTCCTTGTTCCCTTGGTTCTAAACTCCTTCCACCATAGCCACCTCTTTGTCCTCTGCTGTCTTTCCCTTTACCTCTACTTTTTGGGTTTTGCTCTTGCTTCTTTTTTCCTTTCTCCTCTACCTTTAAGGCCATTTGATAGCATTGGCAGATGGTTTTGAAGTTCACTAGGCTCATGTCTTCTTGGATAGACCACTTAAGCCCATTAAAATACCTTGCTAGCGTGATGCTTTCATCTTCAACCACCTTTGATCTGAGGCACAATTTTTGAAACTCCTCGGTGTATGTTTGGACATCCATATCTTTTTGCCTAAGATTGTGTCTTCTCCTATGCAACTAAACTTCATAGTCATCGAGTAGATAGTTCTACCTTATTTTAGTGACCATTCCTCTCCATGTAACTATGGGACCTTTGCCTTCTTTTTCTCTTTCAGCTTGTACAAATTTCCACCATGTGAGAGCTGCACCTCTCAACCTTGACTTGGCCACTTTTACCTTTTGGGGCTCTATTATTCCATCACATTCAAAGTGATTTTCAATACTCTCAATCAAGTCCACAACTGAATCAGGGTCCATTTGTCCACTGAATAGTGGTATTCCTTCCAAAGCTTTGCCACTTAAGGCCTGCAGTGCCTTCAAGAAGGGTTCTTTAGCAAGAACAGGGTCAGGCTTTGGAGCTTCCTCCTCCAAGTCCTCTTCTTTTTCCTTTGCTTCCTACTCTTCCTTCTGTTCTATCTTATCCTTCACTTTGTCTGTTGTTTCTTGGACTTCATCCAAGAGCTTCTCCATTCGAGATAACCTTTCTCTTAGCCTCTGGTTATCCTCCTCTTGCTCTTCTACATTTTTAGCTAACTCAGCATTAGTCACCATGGTTCTTTCCTCTGGTGTTTTCTCTCCTACTGACTTAGTGGGTTGCAACATCAATCACAAGCCTTGATCACTCTTTGCTCTGATACCAATATGGTGTAGTAGGTGCTCTAGGGTTTGCTTGCACCAACCTACTAGAAGACTTCTCTCTGCCTTCACCCAAGAACTTGGCAACTTCTAGGCTCTGATTAGACTTAGGTCATTAACTAAGTCTTGCTTCAACTATGTTTCAAGAATCTCACTCCTTGTGCTTAACCTTGGAGGACTTAACACCATTTGAATTTGTAGTCTTCTTCCAACACCTAGGAGGATCTAAGTTCCAACTTCATCATCTTGCTTGAACTACTTGCAGGGGTGTTAGAAACTCTATTTCCTTGCATTTCACATTCAATTGAACACATCTTGGAGGGTCTTCAGTCTTCAATCCTACCGATCTCAAGATTTTTCCTTGAAGAGGCCTATTTCTTGTAGCCCTTACCAGTCACTTTTCTGCTTTTCTTGGTTAAACTCTCCAAGAAACCTAGCAAATAAATGGCACTTTCAAACACCCTTTTTAGTCTTTTAAAACATTCACAGGGTTTCAGACCCATGTCTCCTCCGTACAATAGCTTCTTACAATCAAGGGTGAAAATGGCTATTAGGCCTAATTCTTAGGGTTTCTCTAGTTTCTTATTTCTTTCTCACACAAATGGATTGGTCAAGCCTCAATCCTTCTAGCATCCTTGTATTTGGTCATGTCCCACCTCGAACTGTACTTTTTCCGTACAGTACTTTCTTCCCCTACCTAAGTTCTTAACTTTTCTCTATCAAACTCCTAACCGGACTATCCTAGCTCGCCTAGGGTTTGATCTTAAAAATACTTGCTCCATTCCCTACACTCCCTACTACTAAATATATACAAGTGATTGGCTCCCCTGTCATTTCAATCCAATCTTAGGGTGATCCCGTGGTTGGATTTTATGGGGGAGCGATTTAAAAATTGACTGCTCAAAACAAAGATTACAAACCCTCTACAACCTAACTTATGAATTCAAAACAACAACTCTAAGCAACCTGATTACCAAATGAAAGATGCTCAAAACTATTCTATGAACTCCAATACAGTGCTAATTTAGTATATACAGTGCCTTTGATAGCTCTATTTCTCAAGATACATGGGTAAACACAGGAAATGCAGAATTTCTTTATTCACACCAAAACCAAAACTTGATTACAATGCCTTCTAACTGCTGTCTACGAGCCACCACACCTACTTAGAGGCCTTTGCCATGTTTCAAGGGAAGTTGATCGATCCCACACTCCTAATTTCAAGGGAATCCAATATAACTAAGTTGCATGCAATCTCACAAAATGTTGTCATGCAATTTTACAACTTTTGCAACTTCCATCATTGTGCCATGATCCTAAATCTTAGGACCTCTAACTCCTTTATTTCGAACCATCAACTTCCTAAACTATCTCTTGGCATCTTCTAACAACAAGGATGTGGTTATAACACACTTAAGGCTCGACCTTCCAACATAAACTGTCCAAAGCTAAATAAAGCAACATTTAACAACAATGATTAAATGAGATGACTTTAGTCCTAGTGACTAACTCACCACACACAAACAAGACCTTCTAAGGTCCAAAATAGACACACCACTATCATGATTTGGCTAAGGTTAGGTACAAGCCAAAATTGATAACAAACACAATGGAGGTTAGCCTAGGTGCTCCTGCACCAATGTGCTATGGATGGATTATAAAGATGTTTTTGATGAATGATTTGATTGTGATTGGATGAGGTCTGACTTTGATGGGATTTGGATTTAGATCAGATTTTGTTTGGATATAATGGATTGGATCTGATTTTTATGGGACCGGATTTTGATTTGGCTAGATTGGATTTTGATTGAATTGGATTGGATTATTAAGATCAATAGGATTGCATTAGTTGAATGGATGTAATTTTATTGATTGGGTAATTTGATGAAATGATTGGTTTTGATAGATTTGGATGATTGAATGGGTATGATTGGATGATGAAAGATGTGAGAGACCCTGAGTTTAATCAAGTAAAGTTACCCTTAGTGACCTAGAGCTTTGATTGATTAAGAGGATGATCACGACACTGAATCCACCTTAAGATAGAAATGGATTGATTTTGGCTGAGGATGATAACTTATGACACCAAATTCACCTCAAGATGGAAGAAAATTGATTTGGGTCAAAGTTAATGACTAATAATCAAATGCAAGTGCTATGGTCAATTTGGGTAACCACTTTGTAATACAAGGTTAAGGTAGTTTGGTTATGGGTAGTGTTTGGTGATGTAAATGGTAAAATTATGATGTTCGCTAGGTGATGGTACAAACTTTTGAATGGAATATGGGGAGATTAAAATGAATGGGTGGATTGAAGATGATTGTGGAGAATGAATGAGGATTTAGAATGGTTAAACAGAGGTTTGGAATGATAAGATGGAGGTTTAAACTGATCAAATGGAGGTTTCGAGAGACTTAGAATGATGAAACGGAGGCTTGGGATGATGAGATAATGGTTGGGAATGATTAAATGATGGTTTAGAGGCTAAACGGATCCAAATGGGCCGATTTCAGGTGTTCAGGAGGGAAAATTCGCCCCTCTACAGTAAATCAGGGGCGTAATCACCTCACTATTGAAAATCAGGGGTGTAGTCACCCCACTGCGGAAAATTAGGGGCATAATCGCCTCACTGTGGAAAATCAGGGGCATAATTGCCCCACTGTAGAAAATTAGGGGCGTAATCGCCCCACTGCGGAAAATCCTGGACTTGGTTTGATGAAAATGACTATGGCAAAGACTTTAAAATGACAATGATAAGGCCAATTTGTTAAAAATTTCACTAGTTTCTCACAAGAAAACACTCTCAAGCAAACACAATCCTACGATTAGTGTTAAGGGTATGGACAAAGAGGTCTTAATCTAGGATGTACAAGGTGTCTAGAGAGTCCTCGATATACTCTTGGTATGTGAGGCACAACCATGAACACCAGCCCGTCACAAGCGTGAGTCGGGAACCCCAGCGAGATATTGAAGGGCTCGAACCAACTCTTCACGTCTGTCTAGGTATCACCCTAGCTTCGACGCTCCACCAATTATGATGTGACTGGATTGGGGTATAGATTTCACTCTCCCCCCTTTATATACCCCGTCGGTACACGTGGTTGGAATCATCCCTTGGGGTGATGAAATCCTCAAGCAGGTCCCACTAAAAAGAAAGCACTAACTATTTCCAACTACTCCCCAAGCTCACACGAAGTGTAAGGGGAAAGCGAAAACAAGCTAATGCTCCCTTTGGGTAATAGAAAATTTAGACACAACAAGCAATGAAGACTACTCCCTCTAATTAAACTATGTTCTTATATTAAGACAAACTGCAAGGATATTTCAAAAAGTTTGAGCGAATGGATAGCCCTGGAAGAAAATGTTAGATGTTTTATCCTGCTTTCTTCATTAACTTCACAAAAATATGCTGCAAAAAGCTAGCAAAAACACCAATATCCTTGCATGAATAGTGTTAGGGGGTTAGTATCTAAAAATAGAAAAAAACCAAAGTCAAAATGATAGTTTTACCTTTCAAAATGTGTTGTTTCACGGTGACAAGGGGGCGCAGTCACCCTTCTGCAGTAAATCAGGGGCGTAGTCGCCTCACTGCGAAAAACCAGGGGCGTAGTCACCTCACTGGGAAAAATCAAGAGCGTAATCGCCTCACTGTGGAAAATCAGGGGCGTAGTCGCCCCACTGCGGAAAATCAGGGGCGTAGTTGCCTCATTGCGGAAAATCAGGGATGTAGTTGCCTCACTGTGGAAAATGAGGGGCGTAATTGCCCCATTGCAGAAAAGTGTTAGCACAAAAATTTCAGCCCAGGGGGGCCATAGTCACCCTTCTACAGAAAAGTGTTAGCATAAAATTTTCAGCCCAGAGGGCGTAGTCGCCCTTTTGCAGAAAAGTGTTAGCACAAAATTTTCAGCCCAGGGGGGGCATAGTTGCCCTTCTGCAGAAAAGAGTTAGCACAAAATTTTCAGCCCAGGGAGCGTAGTCGCCTCACTGAAGAAAAGTGTTAGCCAAAAATAATTTTTTAGCCCAGGAGGCGTAGTCGCCTCACTGCAGAAAAGGTGTTAGCCAAAAATAATTTTTAGCCCAGGGGGGTGTAGTCGCCCTTCTGTAGAAAAGTGTTAGCACAAAACTTTCAGCCCAGGGGGGGCGTAGTCGCCCTTCTACAGAAAAGTGTTAGCACAAAATTTTCAACTCAGGGGGCGTAGTCGCCTCACTGTAGAAAAAGTGTTAGCCAAAAATAATTTTTTAGCCTAGGGGGCGTAGTCGCCTCACTGCAGAAAAATGTTAGCCAAAAAAAAAAATTCAGCCCAGGGGGCGTAGTCGCCTCACTGCGGAAAATTAGGGGCGTAGTTGCCCCACTACGGAAAAATCAGGGGCGTAGTCACCACACTGCGACGTATTCCTGCAAAAAACTTAACAACAGCAAATGTGAAATATAGGAACCCGCTTGTGTGTCCCACCGGGCGTGCCAGAAATGTGATATCAAAATATTTAACCTATTCTAAGCAATTAAAATGCAATGGAAAACATAATGAAACACCTCAAGATTAGCCTAAGGAATTTGTAAATACAAAGAGGAAAGTGTTAAATGAAGACAAATATATATGCCTTCCTTCTTGCAGCTGAAACTCTTTGTTTGCCCCTTGATTTGGATTGATTTTTATGCTCCTTGATGGTTCTTGATGTGGCTAAATGGAGGATTTGACTATGTGCTTGGATGCAAATGAAAATACATGAGATTGATGGCTAAATGAGTGCACAAAATGGCAGCATTTAGTTGCAAAATGGCTAAGGGTTAGAAATGCCTTAGATGAAGGGGTATTTATAGAGAAACTTGAATTCTCTATTGAATTCAATGGTTGAGATTTATCCAACAAGGCCAAGATGAAGGGCTAAGGTGAGTTGAGGACTCACAAGCCCTCACATCTTGACACATAGATTGTGAAGTGGATAAAGGTAGGATGATGTGTATGTGATGTGGAAGAGAGGTACATGATGTGGAGGAAGGACAAGTACCTTCCAAGTACCTTGGGGAGTGAGAATATTTCTTTAAAAAGGAACTTCTTATTCCCAAGTGGGAGTGAAAATGACACTTGAAAAATTTTGGAATTTCTCAAAAATCTCCATGGGAAAAGAGAAAGAGGTTGGAGAAATAAATGTGTATTAAAAATTCACATTCATAGGAGAATCTAATGGATAAGAGAGGGTCTCCAAAAAGGTGGGAATTTGTCACATGTGCATGAGGTGACATGTCAAACATTCTAGAAGCCTTGGAAAGACAAAATGTGAATTAAAAATTCACATGGGGAGGAGAGAGACATAGGATGAATAAATGAGAATTAAAAATTCTCATGGAAAAGAGGGTCAATGTCCAAAAAGGAAAAATGAAAATTGACTAAAAAGTGGTGCTAAAAATGGTTAATGACTTTGATTAAAGTTGTGGAAATACTTGATTATGATAATTAATGGGAAATTAGAGACAAGTGGCAAATGTAGGAGGATGTGACATTAATCCTTGATTAAGAGGATGCACACCCTAAATATGAATTAATTAAATTAATTCAAATTAGTGATGGATTATGGAGGATGTGACAAGGTGGGAGAAAAGAAGAATTTTAAATTGATTTTAATTCAAAAGATTAGAATGACTAAATTAAATAAATTGGTGTATTTATTTAATTTAGAGAGGATAAAGGCACTAGATAAAGTGTTTAATTATTAAATTAAATACTTTAAGAGTCTTATGTGGGAAGTGTAATATTAATTAAATAAATTAATATTGACAGAATTGATGAATAAAGAGGTAAATTTGATCATATGGGAGTGATCAAATTTGGGTGTCTACAATAGCTTTACACACCTAACCTTTTTCTTGCAATAAATGCCCTGCCCTAGGAGTTTTGGTTACACTACTCTCTCAGAAAACAAGAGAAGAATCCATCTACAGGCCTTCAAGATCTCAACTTATAGAACAAGTGATCACAGATACATTTGTTGGCTGATGGCACAACTACTTACAACTTCCTATATTTTGGTGCCAACTACTGACAGGAGGGAAAAACATTTTACTTGAAAGACTCCCCCTAGGCCAATGGCCTGAGATCAATTTTTAGAGGAATCACTAGAGGGATTACCGGAGGCAACTTCTGGTATGGGCTTATCAGATTCACTCTTCTTTATCCATGTTTTCTTCATCTGATCTCTTATTTCTTCCACAGTCACTTTTCCTTTTCCTTTGTCAATTTTCTATGAATTTCTTTCTTGATATATAAGACCTCTTCTATCCATGTTCTTGTTCCTGTAGAATCTTGCAATGTGACCAAATCTGTTGCTATTGTAACACAACAAATTTCTTTGTCTAGGCCATTCATTCCATTGATTTCCCCTGATCTGCAATAGTTAGCAACATGTTCAAATCTTCCACAGGTGTAGCATTTTACACTTCTTATACTGATAGCCATACTTCTACATTCAATTGAATTATGAAAAAACTTATTATAACTAAAAAATTGACTAGGAAATGATGGACTACTTACTTTTCTTCTACACTGATAAGCGATATGACCAAATTTACTACAAGCAAAGTAGTAACCATTAAACTTATGAGCATTGGGTTGTCTTACCGAATAACTTCTACCTTTGTTCATTTGATTTCTTTGTTTGGGATCCTTGTGGTTAGATCCAGAACATTCTTCCTTCGCATATCCAAGACCTCGCTTATCATTTGCATCCCTATGTCCTTTAGTCATCTCATCAAGCTTAGCAGAACTAATCATAAACTTCTCCTTGTATTCATTTGTAGTATAGAGTTCATCTCCAAGAATAATTATCTATCTTTGAAGCTCTTGTTAATTACTTCTAGATTGTTTTAGTTCAATCTCTAGCTGAATGAATCCGCTATTAACTCTACTGCATTCTTTAGATTTTTCTTTCAAGGACTAAGCCAAATTCTCCTCATTCTTGTTTCTTTCTTCAATCTCCTTAGTTAGCTTCATCACCATAGATTCCATCTCAAGCTTTAGAGTAGCATTGTCCCTAGAAAGCTTTTCACATTCTTCAATTATTTCTCTTAAGGTCTAATTTAGGTGAACATCTTCCAAGCTTTTATTTTCTTTTGTTTCAACTAATCACACAGTTCCTTCCTCTTTTCTCTTGACTCATTGGTTTTATCCTTCAATGATTGAATGCATTTTTTAGCATCAACAAGATTTTCTTTTAACTCCAAGACTTCATCTTTATCAAGATCATCAAGTGCTACCATAAGTTGTTGTTGAAGACCACCAGAGTCCATTGTACTTCAAGATCCACCTCAAGTTGTTAAGCTTCCGAAGAGGAACCTAATTTGATACCATTTGTTGGAATCAAGGAACACTGAGAGGGGGGATGAATTAGTGTTCCACAAATTTAAACTTTAAATCTAGATCTTAAAACATTAACAACACATACACAGAAATAAAGATGCAAGAACATGAACAAGATAATAAAAGCACCATAACACCAATATTATTACATGGAAACCCTACTAGGGGAAAAACCATGGTGGAGATTAATCCACAATTTATATACTTTGTTAAAAGTATGAAGAAAATGGAATGCACATGCATTCAGGCACACTGCCTAGAGCTCACTGCTCAAAACAAGGAAGGATCATTGCCTTACAAAATGTTAGAGATTACAAAAAATGTTTGAACTGAGAAGATAACATCTACAAATGTCTGGTTTTAGTTTGGGTGAAGCTAATAAATCAAGTTCTAAACCTTCTATCAAACTCTGCACTTCGCTTCTGCTCTGTCACCAAATCCTCTTTTGTACCAGCAAAATTCTCATAGCTGATTTTTTGATATTTGCATACCCAAATTCTTTACCATACAAGTGATCTCATAAATCTCATTCACACAAAATGAATTTCTCAAACTCACATAAATACTCAGTAGCAAGAATTCAAACACTATATGTCGACTTCACACAAAATATAATATTCTCTACATGTCGGCTTCAAATCATAAATAATTTTTGATGTGTTCCCACACACATTGGATAAACCATAGCTAGGACCCAAAACAAAATTCTCAAACATAGAAACAATTAAACAATCATCCCTTATACATCCACAACATGCTTCATTGATTAGGTCGGCCATAATGAACAAATAGACATGAAATCATTCTAATAGATCTCTTTACTCGTACACAGATTAATGCAACATCACAAAACATACTAATAAAGTGCCATACATGCTTAACAACCTATCTTGGGGATCCACAACACAAGATGATGATCTGGTGAAGAATTCAAATTGGCATACTAACTGAATACCTTGTTCATCTTGTTCTGTGTTGGTAATACACTTTACTTGACTTTAGCTACCAGTATGACTAGGTTCGGATCTGTGGACCACAATAGTGACTTCACTTCCCATCAATGACAATACTAGAAGCCATACCAATAATCTCCCCGAGCCATATGCCAATAGACACCCTATGAGCTATGGTGTGGAAGAATTCTTATTGTTAAGTATTTCAAGGTATTTGGAAGCAAATGTTATATCAGAAGAGATGAAGAAAATTTAGCTAAGTTTGATGGAAGAAGTGATGAAGGAATTTTTTTGGGATATTATACTAGAAGCAAGGCTTACAGATGTTTCAACAAAATACTAAGGAAGATTATAGAAAGAAAAAATTTCAAGGTCAATGAAACAATGAAGAATTCAATTGATATTAATGGATATGTATCTGATGAACTTGCTTCCATAAGAAATAAAGAAATTGTGGAAGAAAAAGAAAAGGATGAGCAAGAGAAGCAGAATGAAGAAGAAGAAAGTGTTGTAGGTATGAGTAGGTTTTGGTGGTGATGTCATTGATTTCATCACAGTTCAATATGTTACAGATTGTACATTTATAGTTGAGATACTACTGAGATATTGTGAGTACATGGAGCTATCTTTATGGTGTTGCAGTTGTGTTAGTTTGACAAGTTTCCAAGTGATTTTGAGAAAAATAATAAAGAAGAGAAGTCAAAGTGATGGAAGTTTTCAGAATGTGCTACAGTATGTGCTTTGCATTTCTCCTATGTTGATCCTATGCTTGTGCGGATCTGAAGGTTTGATAATGCTGATTTAGTGGTGATATCTCCTGATTTTTAGCTTTTGGTTTGATGGTAAGTGAAAGTTACGTTCACTAGTATGTGAACTGTTCTGGAAGAGTTGGACTTCTATGGATAGGGAGAAATATTGTTGCTTTGCAGTCCTCCTCTATTTCATTTCAAATCTTGTGGATCTATAATATGTCTTGTGAAGGTCCTCTTTGTGCTCTAGCAAATATTTTTGAAGATTGGTGATCCAAAAGTAATGTTTTTGTATTTCAATGTGTGTTTATACAGTCTGGACGGGTTGGTGAAAGGTATTTAGTGATTGAAGTTTCTTATTTTTTTGTGGATGTATCTAGATGATTCTGAGATGTATTATTGTGCATAAGGAAGCATTTTGTGCCATCTACATGTCATCTTGTTGTTGGGAACCATGTACATCAATGATCATTTATGTTTTCATTAGGTTTGGCCGACCTAGTGTTTACACTTTACTCGAAGAATAAAATTAATTTAAGGAAGCATGTGGTTATTTTGAGATATTATTTTTTATCTTGAAAAATGTCTTTATTGGTCCACTCTTAGTCCTTTCCACCATGAGAATTTTGAGTTGCCGAACTATTTTGAATTTATGAAATAGGGTATTTGTGGCTAACCTTGGAGAAAGTTTCTTAGGTTGAGGATGACATAAAAACAAGTCAAATTGTGAAGAACTGTATGAAAGTGTGATGCAACGTGAATAAAGTGATCCAAAAATCATAAGAGAAAAAGTGTGTGTGTGTGAGTGAAATAGTTCTTTATTGTGTTGAAAGCAGTGAGCTAAAGGTTTATGGAATCCTACAAATGTGTTAATTGTTGTGGTGGATCTTTTTGTTCTTTTTTGTATCTATAGGAAGTGAGCCTCCTTGTTGGACAATGAGTCCTTTCTATGGAAAGTGAGTCCTTTCTATAGGAAGTGTTCCTTTGTACTTGGACAGTGAGTCCTCTTCTAGGCAGTGAGCCTTTATTTTATAATCTTTATATTGTGAGTTAACCCTCACTATGGTTTTTCCCTCATTAGGTTTTCCATGTAAAAATATAGTGTTCATTGAGTTGATTTACTTTCTATTATTTTTTTTTCATGCTCTTACTTAATAACTGAATAGTGTGGTTGTGGAATTAATAAGCATTGAAGTTTTAAGTTTGAATTTTGTGACAACTGATTCACCCCCCCTCTCAGTTATCTTGTGCCTATTTAACAATTTGTATCAGAGCTTTGGTTCCTTGGTATAGATCTTAATTTCTTAAGGAAGATCCAATGTCACATAAGCTGGTGATCCATATGTTCGATGGAACTAACTATAATGAATAAAAGGGATAGATGAAAGGATATATTATGTCTCTTGATTTTAAGACCTGGAAGGCTATTGAGACAAAGTATACATACCTATCTGGTGGTCTTACTACTATAGATGAGATCTCTGCTTATGAAGAAAATGAGAAGGCTAAGTATGCTATTTGTAGCAGATTATCTAAAAATGAGCGAGGTAAAGTTATTTCTTTGGATACTACATATGAGGTCTGGAAGAAGTTGGAAAACATGTATGAAGGAAATGAAAGAGTGAAATTGACAAAGAAGTTGGCAGCAAAGCACAAATTTATGAATCTGAAGATGGAAGAAGGTGAAGAATTTACAAGTTTCTTTTAGAGGTTGAACTAACTACAAATGAGGTTAGAAAACAAGGAAAAAATTTATCAAATGAAGAAATGATTGAGAAAATCCTTATCACCCTATCAAATTGCTACAGTGATAAAATCTTCATGATTAAAGAAGTGTATGATCCTAAGAAGTATACTCTAGAACAATTGTTTGGAACCTTGAAAGAATTTGAGTTGAGAAAGTTCCAGAAAGAAGACAAGATAGAAGAAAAGATAGAAATGACATTTAAGGCATTGAAGATTAAAGAGGAATTGGATAGTGATGGTGTTGATGAGTTGGAAGAAAACTTCACTAGGAAGTTGAAGAAAGGCATCAAAAAGTATAAAGGTACTTGCCCTTTAAATTTTTTAGTTGTGGTAATATTGGTCATTATGCTTTGAGATTTCCAAATAGAGTTTTGCATAAGAAGAACAAGGATTATAAGGATAAGGATAGGAAGGATAAGAAATATAAGAAGTTGTTCTATGTTAAAGAAGAAGCAGGAATTTCTGATGATGAATCTAAGAATGAGGTTGATGATAGTGAATGCTTATTCTTAGCTTTGGAAACCACATTTGTATCCACTAACCTTGGAAAATGTGTAAGCAAGAAGGCTTTGAAGAATAAAAGAAATAGGATGGAAGGTACTTTGGTTACCACTTTGTATGCAAGATAGGATGAAAACTACTGGGTAACTGATAGTGGATGTTCTAATCACATGACTAGAGATAAGAGTAATTTCACTAAACTTGAGAAATATGATGGTGGTTTAGTTATGTTTGGTGATGATTCAAGAGCTAAAATATGTGGGAAAGGTTTAATTAGTTTTAATGGAATATATAGTATTGATGATGTATATTATGTGAAGGGTTTGAGGCATAACCTTCTGAGTGTTGGTCAGATGTGTAGCAATGGTTTTAAACTTGTGTTTCAGAACAATACCTATGAAATCATAAAAGGATCCAAAAAATGGAAATATGATTGTTGTTGGAAGAGGAACTCATGGAAACATCTACTAGCTGAAGGGAGTTAATGGTCATTGCCTTGCATCTCAAATAAGTGAAAGTTGGTTATTGCACTAAAGAATGGGACATGTGAATTTTGATAACCTGGTCAAGATAAGTGAAAAGAAGATTGTTTGAGGGCTGCCTAGAATCACAAGACCTGGTAATGCTATTTGCAGAAGTTGTCAATTGGGGAAACATACAAGATGTAGCTTTAAGGGAAAAGAGCACTCTACTGCGACAATGCTAGAGATAATCCATATTGATCTCTATGATCCAACTGGGACTGGAAGCCTGAATGGTGATAGGTATTTCATACTACTTATTGATGATTATACTCGAATGACATGGGTTGCTTTTCTTAGAGAAAAGACTCAAGCTCTAGATAGATTTAAGGTATTCAAAGAAAGAGTGGAAAATGAAGTAAATTTGAAAATCGAGTGTTTGAGATCTAATAGAGGCTAGGAATTCACTTCTAGTGAATTTAATGCATTATGTGAACAACATGGCATAAGAAGATAGTTTTTTGCTCTGAGAACCCCTCAACAGAATGGAGTATTTTAAAGGAAAAATAGGACTGTATAGGAAGCTACTAGAACCATGATGAAAAAATCAAATGTACTAGATGTGTACTAGAGATAGGCGATACATACTGTTATCTATGTTCTTAATATAGTTCAAATTAGATACAATAGCACAAAGACTCCTTTTGAGTTATGGATTGGTAAGACTCCTACTATAAAATATTTCAAGGTATTTGGAAGAAGATGCTATATTAAAAGAGATGATGAAAATATTGGAAAGTTTGATGCTAGATGTGATGAAAGAATATTTCTTGGATGCTCTACTACTAGAAAAGTATACAAATGCTTTAAAAAAAGATTGAGAAAGATTATTGAAAGTGCTAATGTGAAAATTGATGAAGACATATGGAAACCTATTGAGATAAGTGAAGTTGAACCTGATGATCCTATCTATGGACATGTACTTGAAGAAAACAAGGAGAAGAAAGAAGAAGAGAAATAAGAACAAGTGGACAAAGAAGAAGAAGAAGAAAATGAACCAGAACCTATTGTTAGGAATCCTAAGTATGTACAGAAGAATCATCCAAAAGATCAGATAATTCGAGATAAAACTAAAGGTGTGAAGGGTATGTGCAGGATCATCATGGAAAAAATAGGCCCTTAAGTGGCAAAAAAATTAAAAAAATTAAAGTTAGACAACTTGACGTAAAAAATTGAATAAGTTATCTATATTATTTCAAAAATGTGTAAGAATAGAATCTATAGAAAATTGAATGTAGTTTCTAAACTACTAGGTTTGTTTAAAAAAAAAACAAATGTATTTGGTGAAAATTTGAAATTTCAATGTAGTAGTACTTAAATTTTAGGAAAAAATAAAAGTAGGTGTCTATTTGACCACCCTAACCACAATAAAATGATAATATTTTTTCATAATATTTTAGATATAAGTAGAGGACTCATGTCCTGATCGATGCATATTTTTTTGTAATTTTTTCTAATTAAATAATTAATTATGAATTTTTATTACAACTTTTAAAAAATATAAAAACTCGTGTCTTACCACCTTAACTTGGTCAAAACTTCATGAATTTCAAATTTTTTTTTTAATCCTATAATATGTGAAGCATAGAATGTGAAACATGTTTTAGATTCAAAAAATGTGTTATCATTTGAAAGCTATAGATGTTTTTCAATCAGTCTATCAATCAGGACTTTAGTCATAATTTGAATAGAAAATGAATAATAATTACTTATTAAATTCAAAGTAAAGAATAATTTATTTTGGTGGAAAGCTAAGAATATCCTTTAAAAACCCTTTTTGTTTCATCAATTTTGGGTAAAAAAAAAGTCGTCAGCCACATACCCATCATATTGCCACTTTTTGGCCCATCATGATCCTGCACATACCCTGAAGACAAGAAGTAGAGTTGCAGCTAAGGTAAATTTGTGTCTATTATCTAAAATTGAACCTTAATCTGTAAGTGAAGCATGTGAAGATGAGAGCTATGAAAGAAGAATTGCAACAAATAGAAAAGAATCAAACATGGGAACTAGTCCCTAGACCTATGAATAAAACTGTGATTGGTTCAAAATGGGTTTTTTGGAATAAGTTGAATGAAGTGGAGAAGTTGTAAGAAATAAGGCAAGAATGGTATGCAAATGATATTCACAAGTTGAAGGTATAGATTTTGAAGAAACATTTTCCCTTGTGGCCAAAATGGAAGCTATCAAGATGTTTTTGGCATTTTTTGCCCACAGGGACTTCAAAGTGTATTAGATGGATGTTAAGTCAACATTTTTTAATGGTAAACTAGAGGATGAAGTGTATATGGAGAAACCTGTAGGGTTTCAGTTATCTGACAAACCGAGCATGGTTTGTAAGTTAAATAAGGAATTGTATGGATTGAAACAAGCTCCTAGATCTTGGTATGCAAGACTAGACAGATACCTGACAAAGCAAGGATTCAACAAAGGTTCTACTGAAAATAATCTTTACTTCAAAGTGCAAGGTAACAAAATGTTGATAGTAGTTGTATATGTTGATGATATCATTTTTGGTGGAAATGAAGGCATGTGTAAAAAATGTGTTGAAGAGATGCAAAAAGAATTTGAGATGTCTATGATTGGTGAATTGAATTTCTTCCTTTGTCTACAAGTGAATCAAACCAATAAAGGGATATTCATTTCACAATGTAAGTATGTAAAATAACTATTGAAGAAGTTTTGGATGGATGATTCCAAACTGGTTTATACTCCTATGGTAACCGAGTGTAAACTGGTCGGAGCAAATACAAATCTATGATTAGCAGACTATTGTATCTTATTGCTACTAGACCAGATATAATGCTTGCAATATGCTTAATTTCTAGATTCCAAGAAAATCCTAAAGAAGCACATGTTACAGTTGTGAAGAGGATATTTAGATATCTTAAAGGTACACGAGATTATGGATTATGGTATTCTAAGAGTGATTATTTCACCCTGAGTGCTTATATAGATGCTTATTGGGCCAGATGTGTAGATGACCAGAAGAGTACCAGTGGTGGTGTTTTATTTCTTAGCAGAAGATTATTTTCATGGTTGAATAAAATGAAAGACTTGATTTCTTTATCCACTGCAGAGGTAGAATATATTGCTATAACATCCTATTGCACATAGGTTTTGTGGATGAAGCAAACATTGAAAGACATTGGTGTTGTATGTAGTAAGCATATTTCTATTTTCTATGACAACACAAGTGCAATAAATATTTCAAAGAACCTGGTTATGCATTCAAGAACAAAACACATATCTATCAAGTATCATTTCTTGAGAGAAAAAGTGTTGGAGAATGAGGTGAGATTGGAGTATGTGAACAAAAAGGAACAAATTGCAGACATATTTACAAAGGCTCTTCCAAAGGATACTTTTGAGTATCTTAGGGAGAGGTTGGGGGTTATTGGCCCTCCTAACTAGGTACACATGAAGGTGCATCAGTCTAGTGAATTCATAGATTCTTCATTTATCTAGACTGATAAATGGGTCTACCTCATAGGGGGAGTAGGAAAGGTTTTCATTGTTGTAGTTGAGTGTGCCCCTAAGGGGAAGTAATCAGTGTTGTTGATCTTTGCTATTGAGGTCAAAAGGGGAGAGAAAGTTATGTGAAAAATAGTTGATCTTTGCTGTTGAGGTCAAAGGGGGAGAGAAAGTTATGTGAAAAATAGTTGTAAAAGAAGAGAAGATGTTCTCCCAGGATATTGTGTACATTTTTGTCTTTGATGGTTTTTCACATCATGTGTTTCCATCAATGACAAAGGGGGAGATTGTTGCAGGCATGAGAAAGTTTTGGTGGTGTTGTCATTGATGTCAATGCAGTTTAGCATGTTGCAGATTGTACATATATAGCTGAGATATTGATGAGATGTTGTGAGTACATGGAGCTATCTTTATGGTGTTGCAATTGTGCTAGTTTGACAAGTTTCCAAGTGATTTTGAGAAAATTAATAAATAAGAGAAGTCAAAGTGATGGAAGTGTTTAGAATGTGCTCTGGTGTGTACTCCACATTTCTCCTATGTTGATCATATGCTTGTGTATATCTAAAGGTTTGATAATGGTGATTTAGTGGTGATATTTCCTAAGTTTTAGCTTCTAGTTTGATGGTACATGAAAGTTATGTTCACTGGTATGTGAATTGTTCTGGTAGAGTTAGACTCATGTGGACTGGGAGAAATATTGTTGCTCTGCAGTCCTCCTCTATTTCATTTCAGATCTTGTGGATTTGGAATATGCCTTGTGAAGGTCCTTTCTGTGCTCTGGAAAATAGGTTTGAATATTGGTGATCCAAAAGTCATGTTTCAGTATTTTAGTGTGAGTTTATACAGTTTTGATGAACTAGTGAAAGGTATTCAGTGATTGAAGTTTTTTGTTTTGATGTGGATGTATCTAGAAGATTTTGAGATGTATTATCATGCATAAGGAAGCATGTTGTGGAATCTGCAGGTCATCTTGTTGTTGGGAAACATGTACATCAATGATCATTTGTGTTTTCATTAGGTTTGGATGACCTAGTGTTTACACTTAGTTCAAAGAATAAAATTAATTTAAAGAAACGTGTGGTTGTTTCAACATACTATTTTTGATCTTGAATTTTTTTTTATTGGTCCACTCTTATTCCTTTCCACCGCAGGAATTTTGAGTTGCCAACCTATTTTGAATTTATGAAACAAGGTATTTGTGGTCAACCATGGAGAAAGTTTCTAAGGTTGAGGATGGTATAAAAGCAAGTCAAATTATGAAGAATTGTATGATAGTGTGATGCAAAGTGATTAAAGTGAGCCACAAATCATAAGAGTAGAAGTGTGTGTGTGAGTGAGTTGTGATAGAAATTCTACATTGTGTTGAAGGCAATGAGCTAAAGGTTTGTACAATCTTCTGAATGTGCTAATTGTTGTGGTGGATCTTTTTGTTCTCTTTTGTATTTGTAGGAAGTGAGCCTCCTTGTTGGACAATGAGTCTATTATGTACGCAGTGAGCCTTTGTACTTGGAAATTTCAAGTCCTCTTCTTGGCAGTGAGCCTCTATTTTATAATCTTTATATTGTGATTTAACCTTCACCATGGTTTTCCCCTCATTGGGGTTTTCATGTAAAATTATGGTGTTCATTGTGTTGATTTACTTTATGTTATTCGTGTTTCATGCTCTTTCTTAATAATTGAATAGTGTGATTGTAGAATTAATAAGCATTAAAGTTTTAAGTTTGAATTCTATGACAACTGATTCACCCCTCCTCTCAATTTTCCTACTCCCATTTAACAAAAAGAGAAGAAGAAGAAGCTCTAGTGCTGTCCCCTAAGACACCTAGATACGTGTAGAAGAATCATTCATAAAATTTAATCATTGGAGATAAGACAATAGGTGTATTGACAAGAAGCAAAGATGATACTTGTGAAGTAAATATGTGTTTACTTTCTGAGATTGAAACAAAGACTATAAGTGAAGCATGTAAAGATGACCATTAGATGGAAGCTATAAAAGAACTTATGCAAATTGAGAAGAAACAAACTTGGGAATTGGTCCCAAGATTGGAAAGAAAAATATTATTGGATCAAAGTGGGTATTTGGATATAAGTTGAATGAGAATGGAGAAGTGGTCAGAAACAAAGAAAAGCTTGTGTGTAAGGGTTACTCACATGTAGAATGCATAGAGTTTCAAGAGACTTTTTCTCTGGTGGCAAGAATGGATGCTATCAAAATGTTCTTAGTCTTTGTTTCTCATACAAATTTCAAATTCTATTAGGTGGATGTCAAGTTTGCATTTATGAATGGTGAGCTAGAAGAAGAGGTCTACATGGAACAATTAGAATGATTTAAATTAACAAATCAACTAGATATGGTCTACAGATTGAAGAAAGCTTTATATGGATTAAAGCAAGGTTAGATAGGTACTCGATTCAGCAAGGTCTCAACAAAGGTACAACAGATAGTAACCTATACATTAAAGTTGAAAATGACAAAATCTTGATTGTTGTTGTATATGTTGATGACATTATTTTTGGAGGAAATGAATCTATCTGTAAGATGTTTGTATAAGAGATGCAAAAATAATTTGAGATGTCTATGTTTGGAGAGATGAATTTCTTTCTTGGGTTGTAAGTTAATCAAATAAAGAAAGGAATCTTTATTTCACAGTCTAAGTATGTGAGAGAGATGCTAAAGAAGTTTGGGATGGAAGGTTCCAATATGGTATTCACTCCTATGGTGGCTGGTTGCAAATTAGGTAAAGATGATGATTACCTATGGTTGATCAGAGCGAGTATAGATCTATGATTGGTGGACTATTGTATTTGACTGCTACTAGACTAGATAATATGCATGATGTATGTCTTGTGGCTAGATTTTAAGAAGATCCTAAGGACACACATGTTCCTATTGTTAAACAAATATTCAAATATTTTAATGGAACTTTGAATTATGGCTTATGGTATCCTAGAGGTACTGACTTTATACTAAATTCTTATACCGATGTAGATTGGGCTTGACGTGTAGATGATAGAAAAAGTACAAATGGTGGTGCATTATTTCTTGGTTGAATATTGGTGGCACGGTTGAGTAAAAAGCAAGATTTGGTTTTCTTATCTACTACTGAAGTTGAGTATATTGTTGTTGCATCTTGTTGTACACAAGTTCTATGGATGAAACAATGATTGAAAGATATCATAGTTGTGTATGATGATCCTATATCTATCTATTTTGATAACACAAGTGTAATTAACATTTCAAACAATCCAATGATGCAATTGATGACAAAGCATATATCTATCAGGTATCATTTCTTGAGAGAGAAGGTTGTGGAGAATAAATTAAAGCATGAGTATGTCCCTACAAAGGATCAGATTGTTGATATATTTACAAAGGCTCTTCCTAAAGATACTTTTGAGTATCTCCAGGAGAAGTTAGGGGTCATTTCCCCTCCTTTTTAGAACTATATGCATATGGAGATACATTAGCCTGGTGGGTCTATGGATCTATCTTTCTTCTAGACTAGTGTTTTGGTGGCTACATCTTTGGGGGAATAGGTAGTGTGATGTGTTTTCATTGTATGAGTATTTTGTTGTTAATGTCAAAGGGGAAATCAATGTAAAAAATCCTTTCCATTTGCCATTGATGCCAAAGGGGAGATGAGAGAGATGTGGAAAAAAGAAAATGGGAGGAAGATGAATAGTATCATGTGGAAAAGATTATCTACTAAGGGGGAGAAACATAAAGAAAATCTTGAGAAGTGTGTTCAAAGCTAGTATATTGTCTTTGATGGTTTTTCACATCATGTGTTGCCATAAATGACAAAGGGGGAGATTGTTACAAGTATGAAGAGGTTGTTGCAAAGTATGAAGATGTTTTTGTAAGGTGTTGTCATTGATGTCAACTGGCCAATTAGTTATCAACTGATTGTTGTTGTTATTAATGTCATGGATGTAGGTTATTGGATGTATAAGTCGAGGATATTGAGAACATTGAATGGAAGGAAGATTACAGATGTTCAGTGGTTACTCTACAATTTTCTTCTATGTGTGTGTGGATCATATACATTGATCATGGTTGTTGGAAGTTGCTATATCCAAATTTTTGGCTTCTAATTCATTGTATTGTGCGAGTTATGTCCACCAATTGTGAACCATGGTTTTTTGTGTATCTAGATGGGAGAAATTTTGTTGGTTCATATTTCTCTTTGGTTAGTGTTATCACCTGAAGTTGCACCCTTGTTGAGCCTGATGTTCAACACCTCAGTGCAACATGGGAAGACCTCTAAAGCTATGGGTCACTTATAGATAGAGGTCAACCTCTGGAGAAGGCCGACTTCCTTTGGTTTCACCAAAACTACTGATTTTGTAAAAGAAAAGGGAGAAAGAGTGCATAAAAATAAAACTAAATACTATGGTGATGCACCGAACTGATAAGAATTCATGAAATAAAAACAAGATGGACATACACTAGAAAACTAATGGTAGCTATTTCATTTTACTCAACATAACCTTTTTGAACTTATGCATCATTCTTAAAAGGATTGATCTACATACATATTTTAAGAAGGAAGATTGAGCTTCACAGCTTTAAGGTGAATGCAGACTTAGAAAAGCACAGTTGAAAACTTACATAGTCTAAAAATACAGAAATGAGCGTAGTCTGAACACTAACACTAGCTTTCAAGGTAAACTTTGTGTTTTATATTCCAGAATAAAAATGAGTTACAAAGCATACATCAGTTGAGAAAGGATTGTTAAAAATCACTAACTCTTGAGAATACATAATCTGAACCCCTTTACAAAGAGGAAAAAATGCCTTATACACGAAAAGATGTCGGCCCCCCAGGGCTTACAAAAATATCAATCTCCAAAAAGATTTACCCTTAGATATTTTTGGATGAAGTTAATGCTGCATTCAAGTGTATCCCTGTTGTCTATGTCGGTGTGAAAAGATCACCATTAGGAGAAGCCTTCAGATCTTTTACAACCATAGTATTAACTGCATGGCCTCCGTGTCCACCCTCGAACTTCCCCTGCTGAACTACCTTGAATGTCCTGAGGTAATGTCATTAATGTCTATCAAACCTTGCCAGTTGACATCCCAGTTGTCCTTGCAGTCTCCGCCCTTCTGTTTATCGATGACACCTCTTGGATATCGCACTAATTCATGGCTTTATTCTTAGAGCAGATCAACGTTGCTTATGTTCCATTGATCCTCTTCACAGGGGAAAAACTACCACAACTCTCCTATAGCCTCCTCTAATTGGCTAAACAAATGTTACATGGAATCGTAAGACGATCAAGGGTTGCTAAGATTGAATCACATGTCGGTGAGACACCTACTGTGTCTCCTCGATGCGATTATACTCTATAGCAGCATTGGCAAGACCTTCGCCCTCAGCAAGAGGTCATAGCGGATGTTAAGAGTCATGCTGATACCCCTCATTGATTGGCAAGTCCATTGCTATCGGCAAGATCCTTCATTGAGCCCTTCATCCTTCGTCAAGACACCATCGAGTCAGGGAGACCTCTTAACGAACATAAACCACCTTCCCCGGTCTCAACATTTCCTTCGATGAGAAACTGGCAAGTCGGGAAGACCTCACGCTGAAGCCCTATCATTATACCATTGTGCTCCTCCATCAGTGAGACACCCATGGGTTGGTGAGACCTTTTGCCAAAGGCATAACCCTTTGCCAAGACCCCTCATTGATCTACAAGACCTCATAGAGATGATGTCTCCTTTCATTGGCAAGCTCATCTTCATTTCAGGGAGACTCCCATGCTGTTGGCCAGACTTCCCACCGAAGACACCTTGCTTCAGTGAGAACTCCTATCGACCTCCCTTTGTTTCAGTCGGGGAGACTTTGCTTGGTTGGTGAGACCTCCAGCCGAACTCACTTTCCTTCACTGACGCTGCTTTACTTTGGCGAGACCTCACCCCATTGGTGAGACTTTACAACGAAGTCCCCACATACACCAAAGGCATCCTACTTCAGCGAGACCTTCAATGGTTTCCGAGACATCTCCCTGAGATGACGATCTTTTGGTGAGTTGAGACCACTTCAGGGAGACTCCCATGTGTCGGTGAGATATTAAGCCAAAGGAAAAACCTTCGGCAATACTTTACGCAGTCGGAGGGACATTACCCTAACCGAAATCATTCCCCCCGATGCCACCCTTGTGAAAAATTGTCGACATTACCTCCTTCCAAGTGGAGAGATACATGAAGACTCATGGCGACCTGAATGTCCTACGACAGGTGTATTAAACCAAGTAGAATGCACTCCTAGTCGACAAGACAATAGGGGGGTCTTGCCGACTTTCTTCTCCGATGAGTTTTTTTGTGCCAAGACTGATCGAGGCATGCCTTCCAATAGACCTTCTTGTGAAATATCCTCAGGTGTATGATCTAACCCTTGATGCAAATGTCTCCATTTGGCCTTCATGAACACTTGAGACACAATTTGCCCTGCCTAATGAGCCCATAGGAGAAAATCAGGCAACATTTATGGTGACCTTTGCTAGATGTTTGTCTACTAAACATAAAAACTAGTAGCCAAACCTATCCATTGGGCTCGAAGTCACTTAGAAAAACCCTTAGAATAGACCAACAGTAGCTCGCACATGGTTGCAATTCACTTGAGACTCATGAAGCAAATCAGGGCAGCGAAAACTTATGAAACTAGAGAAACTGAAGAGAACTATCAGACTGTGCTGGAACAACACTTAGAGAAAGAAATAACAAACAAACCAAGGTGCAGAAGCACTTATTGAAAAGATAAAACCTAATCTAATATGTACAATGGAGGAAATTATCAAACCTCAAAACAAAGCTTGAGGTGTATCCCATTGACTGGGATAGGAAGCACTTCACCCTCAGTTCTGGCCAGTTGGTACACATTGTGTTCTTTGCAGTCTTTAACAATAAATGGACCCATCCACATGTTATCAAACTTGGTGTGATGGCCTGGCCTACTTTTCAGAACATCCCATTTGAGAACAATATCACCCTCTTTAAAAATTTTGACTATAGCTTTCTTATCAAATGTTCTCTTTGTTTGAAGCTGATGATACTCCAATGTTTTCATTGCCTTGTCTCTTGATTCTTCGAGCTTCATGAGCTCTGCATATCTCACGGACATTGGGTCTTGTTCTTCATACATCTCCAACTAATGAACAATGTCTAGAGCTGGAAGCTCTGCAGACAGAGGTAACCTAGCCTCTTTACCATAAACAAGGGCATATGGAGAATTACCCACTGATCTCTTAGGGGGTTATTCTATCTGACCAAAGTGAAGATTTTAATGTGGTATGCCAAATTATTTGATTCTCTTCCATAGTCCTCTTAATGATTCTGATCAAGTTTTTATTTGTATTTTCAACTAATCCATTACCATGTGGGTAATAATTAGAGGAAGTATTCAAATGGATCCCATGTTTAATAGCCCAATCTGTGATTCTTAATCCAACAAATGCAAGAGCATTATCCGAAATGATGGAGTCAGGAACTCCAAACCTAGTGATTATGTCTTCATAAAAGCTGAGAACTGAAGATTCATTTGCTTCTTTCAAAGCTAATGCCTTTGTCCAGTGTGTAAAATAGTCTGTAGTAGTAAGCACCCACTTATGACCAGCACTAGATGGTGGATTAATTGGCCCAATGAATTCCATGCCCCATCTCAGGAAGGGCTGCTCCACCTGAATTGGATGTAGAGGCATAGCAGACAACTTTTCTTTTCTTGAAAATAAAGCAAATTTAACGCATTTTATTGACCATGCATATGCATCTTTAAACAGGCTGGGCTAGTAGTAACCAGCTCTCATGATTTTCCAAGCAGTCATCCTTGGAGCAAAATTTCCTCCTGAAACTCCATCATGCAACTCATGTAGTACTCTTTCAGTTTGATCAATATTAATGCACCTTAACAAGACACAATTCAGATCTTTCCTGAAAAGGATATTATCAATAAGGGTATAAGGAATTGACTACAATCTGAAGTATCTTCATTTTTCTCTATCTATAACTGGTGGACATTCACCAGTACGAAGAAAGTGGGTCATCTCTTGAACCTAACCTGCAACTGATGCAGGTGCGGCAGCCTAAACATTTTGAGACTCATTCGTATTAGTTAAAACAACACCAATTTCTAATTTTTGTGCATCTTCAGAAGTGGAGGCAAGCTGCTCACAAAGTCCTCTACCCCTGACAAGTTTTGTGATGTTGATGTTAACATCAAATTTCATTACTTTTGTGATCCACCCTGCTCTTTTCTCACTCAGATCTTTGTTCAACAAAAAATTCCTTCACACTTGAGTGTGAAACTAGAATATGAATTTTATTGTTTGAAACTAGAGGCTTAAACTTCTTTAGGCTTCTGATCACAGCGAGAACATGTTTCTCAACAAATGTATACTTCTCTTCATAATCAACCAGTACTTGACTAAAGAAAGCTATTGGCTGCTCTAAATTATCACTATTTTTCTAAACCAGCATAGCAGAGATTGAACCAACGCTGCCAAAAGCATACAAGAAGAAGTCTTTAGAGAAATCTGGATTTACTAGTGTTGGAGTTGATGCTAAAGCTTCCTTGATTTCTTCAAAATTGTGCTTTTCTCTTCCAATCCAACTGAAAACTGCATTCTTTTTAAGCATGGCGGTCAAGGGTTGTAGTAAATTTGCAACATCAGGAATGAATCTTCTTAGAAAGTTGATTCTTCCTAAAAAGCTCTACAATCCCTTCTTATGATTGGGTAATGTCAGTTCAAGTATAGCTTCAACTCTTTCAGGGTCAATGGTGACTCCATCTATTGACACTATGTGACCTAACAACTTACCTTCATGAACTACAAAAATACTCTTTGTCGGATTGAGAGATATTCCATACTCTCTACATTTTTCAAAAACTTGCTTAAGATGTGACAAATGTTCATCTACATTTTTTGAATATACAGTTATGTCATCTAGATAAACTAGCAAACATTTCTAAATTAAATTTTGAAATGCCATATCCATGGTACGCTGAAAGGTGGCACCGACATTAGATAAACCAAAAGACATTATCTTGTAGGCCATAGTGCCCCATTTTTTTGTAAACATTGTTTTATACTGATCCTCCTTTTTGACTAGAATATGGTTATAACTAGAATATCCATCCAGAAGAGAAAATCTTTCTGATCCAGCAACAGCTTGAATAATTTGTTCCATAGATGTCAAGGGATAATGATCTTTCAAAGATGCTCTGTTAATGTCTCTAAAATCTACACATAATCTTATCTCACCATTTTTTTTCTAACCGGAACAAGATTAGAAACCCAAGATGTGTCTTTAATTGGGAATACAATACCCCCCTCAACTAACTTGGTTAGCTCTTTGATCATCAAGGGTTTAAGCTTGGGGTTCAATGGTCTTTGTTTTTGTCTAACAAACTTGGCATCAGGTTCTAACTCAATTGTATGTTGTGCAATATGAGGATCAAACCCTCTTAAATCAAAATATTTCCAAGAAAAACATCATGATATTATTGACATAAAACAATGAAAGCTCTTTTATCTTCAGCTGAATAGATTTTGCCTAATTTGAGAAGCTTACCTTTAAAGATTTCCACTTCATAATGATCATCTTTCACTTGAATGCTGACTTTGTTCTTCTTAAGATGATCATCAGAATTGAATATGGATTCCAAGGTAACCCGCCCTTTGGGAAGTTTATTTGTCTTTAGCTGTATCACTTGATCATCATACTATTGTTTGATCTTTTCTTGGTTTACTACAAAAAATTGATCTTCTTGGAGCAGAAAGGTTAAAATTTGTTCATCATTTTCAAATACCTACCAGTTAATGTTGTTGTCAGGAATTGATGGCCTGATAACCACTTTGACATACTGTTGTATTTTATCCTTTTTGATATCACCTAGGATATCAAACTGTGCTCCAATTGCTCCAAGTCTGTTAGCATGCTTATTCTAATTTCGTGGAATAGAAATTAGATTGAAGGCATTAAATTCTTCAATTATGTTCCATACTCTGTTTCTGTAAGACTTCAAAGCATCATTCCTGGCAACATTCAACCCCCTGATCTGATTAACTATCAGTTCACTATCTCCATAGACTTTCAAACAGTTGATTCCTCTTTTCCTTGCCCATTCAAGGCCTTGGATAAGTCCTTCATACTTAGCACTATTGTTAGAACAAGCAAAAGTAAAACGAAAGGCTGAAAAATACTTATCACCATGTGGAGAAACCAGCATTGCACCTCCACTTGCTCCATTCTTGCTTCTGGAACCATCAAAAAATATTTCCCAAAGTCCACTTTGTTGTTGCAACAACTAATTTGTACCCTTTTCAAGGTTTGGGATCTCTACATCAGGTTCAAGCATCACATAATTACCCACACTAGCATCTTAAATGAGATCTATAGGACTGTCCAACACATTTTTAGCCACCCACTCATGTAGTAGCACATTGGAAACAACTTCTTCTTGAAGTTCTTGAGCGGCAGCTAGTTCACCGTCAGAAAAAATGACACAATTTGTGTCTGCAGCAGTAGGAACAACGTTGATAGGACTTGGGTTATATGGCTCAATGTGGTCTTTAGCCAACTTTTCAGATTTAATAGTAACCTTAGTTCCATATCTTGTTCTAAACAATATATGCGACCAGTCAGCTAACACATATCCACCTATCTTAGTTGTAAAGTCTCTTGAGAGGCACAAAGAAAAGAAAGGTGGGAGATCTATGACACATATGTCATGAGGAACTAAAAAATTAGGACAAGCATGAAGGGTAATACTCAAATCCTTAATAACACCCAATGTATTGACAAAAGTACCATCCAATTGAATCACTCATTTCTCTAAAGGTTGATACTTCAATCCAAGTTTGTCAGCAATTTTCTTTGGCATTACTGAGCTACTAGCTCCACTGTCTACCATATAGTTATGGACTAACTTATCACCTATAATTACTAACACGTAAAATGGATGTGGTTTAACTTCTTTTCCTGTCTCTTTACTGGGCTGTTTATCATTTTCTTGAGTATTATTTGTCAACACAGTTCTAACTTGACCTATTGGAGACTCAGATTCATCAAACACTTTAAAATTTGACAAAGCTGAGTGTAACATATCTTTTTGACCTGGGATGGCTAATGAATCAAACATAGACATCGTTACATTTATCTTTTTCATACTATCAAGAATGTTATAGGGTATAACTAGGTTTAATTTATGATGTACCTTTATGCCAGCATGGTCGACTTGTAAGCATGGCTGCTCCTTCATTGGGGGTTGTTGATTTCTCTATAATCCACGAGCCACTTGGGATGTAGATGGTTCTATAGCTGATGCTTTTTCTTTATCAGCTAAGCTCTTTTCTTTGCCCTTATGTTAGCTGCAACTGAATAATCATCTACATTCAATCCACATAACTCTTCACCTTGCCAGTTCAATAGAGTAGTGTCATTGGTAGGCTAATCTTGGTGTTGTAAAGATGCATCATTAAATTCATTATGTTGTGAACCTGAGGCATTTTGTACCATAAGTGCCTAATTAATGAGTCCATTTGAGCAAGTGGCTTGATTATGAGATTGGTTGCAAGGGTAACACCACTCATAATCTGCTACTAAATTGTTTTGAATAGGGACAAGATCCTTAACTGCGCTAACAGGTGTTGGGGCATAAGCCTGAAAAGGTCTAGTATTTACACCTTGTCTTGGGCCCTGGTATTTACCTTGGTAAGCTTGTCTATTACCTTGATATTGTTGTTGCTAACCTAAATTCTATTGTTGATAAGGCTTGTTATATGATTGTTGCTTCTCCAAGGTCACAAGCTTATTACCAAAAGTTTGTAATAAACTTTTGATATCTTGTAGCTCATTTGAATATTTCGCAGCAGCAGTCTCTTGAGTTGAAATAGCTGATACTGCTAGAACAGGTGGCAAAGGTGCAAAAGATGGTATTTGCAAAGGGATATTCAAATGAATATCTAGGAATGTAGGCATTGGTGGCCTAGGGGCAAGTTTACCAGCTTGTATTAGGCTATTTTCAGCTCTAATTGCTACTTCAAATGCATCTAGTAGAGAAACACTCCCCATTGATTGTATCATAATAGCTATATCATTGTTAAGGGCCTTCAAAAAGTAGAGAAATGCATATTCTAGTGGTGGTCTCACTATTGTAGGAATCCTATCCTAGGTTCTTTGAAATCTGAAATTAAAATTATTCATTTGCTCCTGAGGAGCCCTCTTAAGCGTAGTTAATTGCTCCAACAAAGACAAATTATCAGACCTATCCTGGAACTGCCTGTGTAATTTGTCACCCAACTCATCCCAAGTGGCAATTGAACCTACCCCAAGGCTCCTAAACCATTGTAATGCTCTTCCCTTGAATGATGCTGCCAGAAGTCTTATAGCTACGTCCTCTTGTGTAATGTAATGCACACCACATAAGGAAGCCATGTCTCGTATATGCTCAATTGGGGTAGTCTGGTCTTCTCTAGTGAAAGTTGGAAAGTTTTTCAAAGCTGCCATTGAAATATCATTATGCTATGTCAAATTTAATGGACTACGTCCATTAAATGGCACAAAAGGCTGATTCCTAGGAGCAGCCATTAGAGATGGATTTTCCTGCACTCCTAGTGAAATAAAAACCCGGACAATAGTCTAAAATCTCACAGATGGAGGAGTAGATTTGGTTCTTCTAGAATAGATAAATGTTGTCCCTGACCTCTCTGTTACCCTGCCTTGTCTTCTAGGTGGTGACAACTACAAATATTCAAAAGGAACTAAGCTGCTCCTTGTTTGAACTCTTCTGATAAACTATAAAAGCATTGATTCTGAAGTTCTTCCTCTTTATGGAGTCGCCAAGTATCCAAAAATGACTTTTGTGAAGTTCTTCTAGAATAGATAAACGTTGTCCCTGACCTCTCTATTACCCTGCCTTATCTTCTAGGTGGTGACAACTGCAAATATTCAAAAGGAACTAAGATGCTCCTTGTTTGAACTCTTCTAATAAACTATAAAAGCATTGATTCTAAAGTTCTTCCTCTTTATGGAGTCACCAAGTATGCAAAAATGACTTTTGTAAAGTCTGAACTTGTTGGTTGCATACCAAACCAACAGTATAATGTGGAACTGGTCCCACCGAGCGTGCCAAAAACTGTTATCACCTAAAGCTACACCCTTGTTGAGCCTGATGTTCAACACCTCAGTGTAACATGGCAAGACATCCAAAGCTGTGGGTCACTTATAGAAAGAGGTCAACCTCTAGAGAAGGCCAGCTTCCTTTGGTGTCACCTAAACTACTGATTTTGTAAAAGAAAAGGGAGAAAGAGTGCATAAAAATAAAACTAAATACTATGGTGATGCACCAAACTGATAAGAATTCATGAAATAAAAACAAGATGGACATACACTAGAAAACTAATGGTAGCTATTTCATTTTACTCAACATAACCTCTTTGAACTTATGCATCATTCTTAAAAGGCTTGATCTACATACATATTTTAAGAAGGAAGATTGAACTTCACAGCTTTAAGGTATGAATGTAGACTAAGAAAAGCATAGTTGAAAACTTACATAGTCTAAAAATACAGAAATGAGAGTAGTTTGAACACTAACACTAGCTTTCAAGGTAAACTCTATGTTTTATATTCCAGAATTGAAATGAGTTACGAAGCATACATCAATTGAGAAAGGATTGTTAAAAATCACTAACTCTTGAGAATGCATAATCTGAACCCCTTTACAAAGAGGAAAAAATGCCTTATATACAAAAAGTTGTTGGCCCCCCAGGGCTTACAAAAATATCAGTCTCCAAAAAGATCTGCCCTTAGATATTTTTAGATGAAGTTAATGTTGCATTCAAGTGTATCCTTGTTGTCTATGTTGGTGTGAAAAGATCGCCCTTAGGAGAAGCCTTCATATCTATTACAACCATAGTATTAACTTCATGGTCTCCGTGTCCACCCTCGAACTTCCCTGTTGAACTGCCTTGAATGCCCTGAGGTATTGTCATTAATGTCTATCGACCCTCGCCAGTTGACATCCTAGTTGTCCCTGCGGTCTCCGCCCTTCTATTTACCGATGACCCCTCCTGGATATTGCACTGATTCATCGCTTTATTCTCAGAGTAGATCCACATTGCTTATGTTTCGCTGATCCTCTTCATAGGGGGAAAACTGTCACAGCTCTCCTATAGCCTCCTTCGATTGGTTGAACAGATGTTACATGGAATCGTAAGACGGTCAAGGGTCGCTAAGATTGAATCGCATGTCAGTGAGACACCTATCGTGTCTCCCCAATGCGATTATACTTTGTAGCAGCATCGACAAGACCTTCACCCTTGGTAAAAGGTCATAGCGGATGCTAAGAGTCATGCTGATACCCCTCATTGATTGACAAGTCCATCGCTATCCGAAAGAGCCTTCATTGAGCCCTTCATCCTTCATCGAGACACCAACGGGTTGGGGAGACCTCTTAGCGAACACAAACCACCTTCCCCAAGCTCAACATTTCCTTCGATGAGACACTGGCAAGTTGGGAAGACCTCACGTTGAAGCCCTATCATTATACCATTGTGCTCCTCCATTAGCGAGACACCCATGTTTCAGTGAGACCTCTTTCCAAAGGCACAACCCTTCTCCAAGACTCCTCATTGGTCTGCAAGACCTCATAGTGATGATGTCTCCTTTCGTTGGCAAGCTCATCTTCATTTTGAGGAGACTCCCATGTTGTCTGCCAGACCTCCATCCGAAGACACCTTGCTTCGGTGAGAACTCCTATCGATCTCCCTTCGTTTTAGTCAGGGAGACTTTGCTTGGTTCGTGAGACCTTTGACTAAACTCACTTTCCTTTGCCAACGCCACTTTACTTCGGCGAGACCTCACCTCATCGGTGAGACTTTACATCAAAGCCCCCACATACAATGAAGGCATCTTGCTCTGGTGAGACCTTCAATGGTCACCGAGACATCTCCCCAAGATGACTATCTTTTGGCGAGTTGAGACCACTTCGGGGAGACTCCCATGTGTCAGTGAGATATTAAGCTAAAGGAAAAACCTTCGGTGATACTTTACATAGTCAGAGGGACATTACTCCGACTGAAATCATTCCCCCCGATGCCACCCTTGTGAAAAATTATCAGCATGACCTCCTTCCAAGTGGAGAGATACATGAAGACACATGGCGACCCGAATGTCCTAGTGATGGGTATATTAAACCAAGTAGAACAAACTGCTAGTTGGCAAGACAACAAGGGGCTCTTGCCGACTTTCTTCTCCGATGAGTTTTTTTGCGCCAAAACTGATCGAGGCATGCCTTCCAACAGACCTCCTTGTGAAATATCCTTAGGTGTATGATCTAACCCTTGATGCAAATGTCTCCATTTGGCCTTCACGAACACTTGAGACACAATTTTCCTTGCCTGATGAGCCTGTAGGAGAAAATCGAGCAACAGTTAAGTCTTATGAATTACAGTTCTAGAGTTAAGTTTTTATGATCACATTGAAGATAATTTTGGTATTTGGAAGGATCGTTCTTAATTATTCTGATTTTTTAACACTCGTTTTGCAGACCTTTTGTTAAAAACTACCTTTGGAATTCATAAAGTGTGTTGGGACCTATTTGGGTCCTCATTAAGTGCATGTTTGGGTTGCCCTCATTCTAATTTCACCCTTGGATATTTTGGCGCTAACCTAATTTGAATTTAATAATGGATGGTCGACTTTAGATATGTTTCATAGTTGAAGATGGTATAAATACAGGTTGAGTGAGTGGTGAAAGTAGAACAAAGAGATAAGTGCAAAGAAATAGAGCAAATAGATGTGAATCAATGGGTGTATGTGATGAGTGTGAAAAATTAGTGTGAAGCCTAAATTTTGAGTTTCTAGATGTAGTGAGTTGAAGGTGGATTCTATCATTCATGCATGTTTTCAAGTGATTGAGTAAATTTTGGTGG
Source organism: Sequoia sempervirens (assembly GCA_007258455.2). Classification (NCBI taxonomy): domain Eukaryota; kingdom Viridiplantae; phylum Streptophyta; class Pinopsida; order Cupressales; family Cupressaceae; genus Sequoia; species Sequoia sempervirens. The sequence goes on from VDFB02168118.1 coordinate 223,628,913, forward strand.
ATTTCTCTGTTGCATTTAGATTTTCTTCTCTCTATAACATATCTTTTCTATCTTCTTTTTATCTTTGTGGCAAGAGCCCTCTCAGTGGTTAACCCTATTGGATAGTGAGTCATGATCCGGATAGTGAGTCCTTGTTTTGGTAGTGAGCATTTTTCTTAGACAATGAGCCTTTTGTAATCGGTTTTGATATTCTCTATAGTGTGAGTTAATCCTCACTTTGGTTTTTCCCTCATTGGGTTTTCCACATAAATCTAGTGTTTTTGTGTTTTTGTGATGGGTTTCAGTTTCTACACTTGCACTTAATGTTTAATCATTTTAGAAGAGTAAAGAATTGTGATTGATCTAAGTTTTGGTGAATGTTACAAAAGGGTATGGGCAGGATCATCATGGAAAAAATAGGCACTTAAGTGGCGATAAAATTCAGAAAAATCAAAGTTAGGAAACTTGACGTAAAAATATGAATAAGTTATCTATATTATTTCAAAAATATGTAAGAAAAGAATCTGTCACAAATTGAATTTGGTTTCTAAACTACTAGGTTTTTTTTTTTTTTTTAAACTATTTGGTGAAAATTTGAAATTTCAATGCAGTAGCACTTAAATTTCAAGGAAAAAATAAGAAGTAGGTGTCTGTCTTACCACCCTAACCACAATAAAATAATAATATTTCTTATAATATTTTAGATATAAGTAGAGGACTCATGTTCCATTGTGATGAACATTTTTTTGTATTTTTTTTACAAGTAAATAATTAATTATAATTTTTTTATTACAACTTTTAAAAAATATAAAAACTCGTATGTCTAACCACCTTAACTTGGTCAAAACTTCATTAAATTCATTTTTTTTTTAATCCTATAGTATGTGAAGCATTTAATGTGACACATTTTTTAGATTCAAAATATGTAATACCGTTTGAAAGCTATAGATGTTTTTCAATCAACCTATCAATTAGGAATTTATTCATAATTCAAATAGAAAATGAGTAATAATTATTTATTAACTTCAAAGTAAATCATAATTTATATTGGTGGAAAGCTAAAAATCTCCTTTAAAAACCCTTTTCATTTCATCAATTTTGGGTTAAAAAAAGTCATCAGCCACATACCCTACACATACCCATCATGTCGCCACTTTTTGTCCAATCATGATCCTGCACATACCCAAAAGTTAAATTTGCTACAACTAATTCACCCCCTCTTCTCAGTTATCTTGTTCAACATGAATAAAGTACCTTTGTTTGATGGAATAGATTATGCTTTTCGGTGCCATGAAATGGAGGCATATTTGAGATCTCTAGGATTTGATGTTTGGATATTTGTCTTGAATAACTATGTTTCTCCTCCCATTCCGCCCACTAATGTTGTAGGGAAGAAGGACTCTGAGAAAAATGAAAGAGAAATTCATTCCATTATCCACATTTTGTCTAGATCTTTGTGTGGAAAGATTATGCATTGTAAGACTACGAATGATGTCTAAGATAAATTGAAAAATATCTATGAAGGAGATGACAAGGTAAATTTGGCAAAGCTTCAAGTATTGAGGGATAGATTTGAAGGCTTGTAGATGACTGAATAGGAGAATATTGCAAGCTATATTATGAGAGTTGAAGATGTAATGAAATCTATTAGTAGATATGGAGAATAAGTGAAAGAAAATGTCATTGTACAAAAAGTTCTAAGGTAAATGACAAATAGATATGATCCCAATATTTTTGCAATCGAAGAAGGAAGAGAAATGGAAAAACTCACTCTTGATGAGTTGCATGGAATATTCACTGCATATGTGATGAGGATGGGAGATGTTAAGCCTTCCAAGAGAGAAGTTCTATTGAAGGTTGTGAACAAGGAAAAGGATGGAGCACCTAAGAAAGACAAGGTTCTAGTCATTGCATCAGAACAAGGAGAGACAAATGAGGAAGAAGGAAAATTCATTAGAAGATTAAGGAGAGGATCTCAAAATTACAAAGGTAATTTACCCTTCAAGTGCTTTTAATATTATAAAATAGTACATTTTTCTTCTATATGCCTGTATAAAAGGGATAACCATGAGATGAAGAAACCCTACTATCCTAAGAACTTTGCAAAGAAGAAAAAAAGCCTATATATTCAAGAAGAAAATGACTCATCTAATACTAATGATCATTTAAATGATGAAATAGACCGTGATATTGTAATGGAAGAAGAAGAGGAATAATTTCTCTTCATGTCCAAAGACTCCATGAAACAGAAGCATGGCATGGGTAAAAATCTTGGTGAAGAAGAAGTTGAAATAGATGTGGAAGGAGAACCCATTTCTACCTTAGAGGATCTTGAAATCTTGAGAGATGAAGTTGAGGCCTAAAAAAAGAAAATAAGAAACTATCTAAAGAGCTTGAGGAATCTAATTAGATGGTAGTAAGTTTGAAACTTTAAGTGGAGGAAGCCAAAACAATGGAAGAAGTGATGAAATCCAAATTAGAAAATGAAATGGACAGATGGATGAAGCTTGAGGTAGAAGTAGTTTCCTTAAGAAAGGATTTAGAGAAATATAAGGAGCAGTTGAAAAATGATTGAAGCTAAAGGGTGGCTTAGAAATTTTGGATGAGCTATTAAGCACATGAAAACCCTCTAGAAAAGAAAAATCTAGTCTAGAGCTTGAGAAAGGTAAGACTACCTTTATGGACACTTCTACAAAATTATATGAGGGATTTAGGTGAGGAGAAAAGTCTAGTTTAGTTGATAAAGAAAACTTCAGAGGTAGTAAACCTAAAGATAAGAAGAAATCTATTGAAGTTAAGAAAACCTATTAAGAAAAGAAGCCTATTGTAGACAAGAAGGACAACCAGTCAGTCCTTGATGAAAAAAAGATTGAGGAAAACATAACAAGAATAGATGTTGATGGATTTAAAAGAGTGCATGATCCAAGTCAAGGTCAAGACAAAGAAGACCACCTCATCCAACTAAAGGAAACACAATGACTAAGTATTCATCATACTTTTTTGGTTATTTCTATGCTTGCAATCAATTTGTTCATAGGGATAAAGAATGTAGATTAGCCCCTAAAAGAAGTAGAAACTTTGTAAGAAAAAAATATTTTGCTCCTTAAATTGATATGATCATAATGTGTTACAACTACAATAATTTTGGTCATATAGCTAGAAATTGTAGAGAATTTTTTTTAAGATCAACTGTTCAATTTGAGAAGAAGAAATACACACCTCCTAAAATGAAAAGGGAATATAAGGTTCTTCAGAAAGAAGAAGGGTAGGTTGAAAATAAATTTAATAAGGTTTGGAAAGAAAAAGGGGAGAGTTCCACTCAATCTATTATTTCCCAAACAACACTGAATGCAAAGAAACAAAATTTGTGGGTAATTGATAGTGGCTACTCCAATCATATGACACGAGACAAAAGAAAATTCATTGAACTCAAGAAGTGTAAAAAAGGATCAGTAAGCTTAGGTGATAATACTATTGTTATGATTTTTGGTAAAGGAATATTGAGAATAGATGGGAAGAATAAGAAAAAATGATGTCCTTTATTTTGAGGATTTGAAACATAACCTTCTAAGTGTTAGCGAGATGTGTAACAATATTTACTAAATTGTATTCAATTCTGAAGGTTGGAAGATAAGAAAAAATGATAAAACAATTACATAAGGAGTAGGGACTAATAGTAATATCTATAACCTTCATGATGTAAAAGGCCAAAATTGTCTAATCAGCTAAGCAGGTGAGAGCTAGATGTGGCATAGAAGATTAGGGCATGCAAACTTTGATAATTTGGGAAAGGTAAGTTCAAGAGTACTAGTTAGAAACATGCCTAATTTAATGAATCCTACAAACACTACCTACAAGGGATTCCAACAAGGAAAGAAAACAAGGGTTAAGTTTCCAACAAAGGATTATTCAATCACAAAACCCTTACAAATAGTTCATACTAATTTGTGTCATCCCACAAGTACAAGACGATTGCAAGGTGAGAGATATTTTATGCTACCAATTGATGACTACACTAGAATTACATGGGTAACCTTTCTAAAGGAGAAGGATGAGACATTTAAGAAGTTCTAGATATTTAGAAAGATGGTGGAAAAGGAAACCAGTAGAAGAATTAAGATCCTAAGATCAAATATAGGTGGAGAATTTACATCAAGTGAATTCAGTGAATATTTTGAAAACCATGATATCAAGAGGCAATACTTTGCACTGAGAACTCCACATTAGAATGGAGTAGTTGAAAGAAGAAACCGAATAGTTATGGATATGGCTAGACCAATGTTGAGTGAGGGGTATGTACAGAATCATGATGGACCAAAAAGTGGTGATATGATGGGTATGTGTAGGGTATGTGGCTGGCAACTTTTTTTTACCCAAAATTGATGAAACGAAAAGGGTTTTTAAAAGATATTCTCAGCTTTCCACCAATATAAATTATGCTTTACTTTGAATTTAGTAAATAATTATTATTCATTTTCTATTTGAATTATGACGAAAGTCTTGATTGATAGGTTGATTGGAAAACATCTATAACTTTCAAACGACATCACATTTTTTGAATCTGAAACATGCATCAAGTTCTATGCTTCACATACTATAGGATTAAATTTAAAAAAAAAAAATTCATGAAGCTTTGACCAAGTTAAGGTGGTCAAACATATGAGTTTTTATATTTTTAAAATTTGTAATAAGAAAATCATAATTAATTATTTACTTGGAATAAAATTACAAAAAATATGCATCACATCGAGACATGAGTCCTCTACTTATATCTAAAATATTATAAAAAAATATTATCATTTTATTATAGTTAGGGTGGTTAGATAGACACCTACTTCTTATTCTTTCCCTAAAATTTAAGTACTATTGCATTGAAATTTCAAATTTTCACAAAATATTTTTTAAAAATAAACCTAATAGTTTAGAAACTACATTCAATTTTCTATATATTCTATTCTTACATATTTTTGAAATAATATAGATAACTTATTCAAATTTTTACATTAAGTTGCCTAATTCTGATTTTTCTAAATTTTTCACCACTTAAGGGCCTATTTTTCCATGATGATCCTACACATACCCCGAGGCCAAATTGATAGATACTTTTTGGAGAGAAGTAGTTCACACTATAGTGTACATTCAGAACAAAGCTCTTCTAAGATAAAATAGTAGCAAGACTCCATATGAACTGCGGTATGGAAAACCTACATTTGTCAAGTATTTCAAGGTGTTTGGTAGAAAATGCTACATAAAGAGAGAAGAAAAGAAATTGGGAAGCTTTGATTCAAAATGTGATAAAAGATTATTTTTAGGATATTTCACCAAAATAAAGGCATACAAATGTTACAATAGGAAGTTGTACAAGATTGTAGAAAGTGTTAATGTCAAGGTTGATGAAAATATAAATCAGGTTAATCTGAGTAGAAACAACTTTGAGAGTGAATCACAAGATGATGAAATAGGTGCAATATTTGAAGAAGAAAAAGAAGAGGAAAATTAAGAAGATATTGAACAAGCCCCTATAAAATATGTGTAACAAGATCATCTTATAGACCAAATAATTGGTGACAAAAATGAAGGAGTTTAGACCAGGAGAAGGCTTGCAAAGAACAAAGAACAAGTAAACTTTTCTCTCTTGTCTTGAATTGAACCAAAGAGCTTCATTGATTCTAGTAAGGATGAGAGTTGGATAAAATCCATGGAATAGGATATAAATTAGATTGAAAAGAGGGTATGTGTAGGATCATCATGGAAAAAACATGCCCTTAAGTGGCAAAAAATTCAGAAAAATCAGAGTTAGGAAAATTGATGTAAAAAATTGAATAAGTTATCTTTATTATTTAAAAAATATGTAAGAATAGAATCTGTAGCAAATTGAACTTAGTTTCTAAACTACTAGGTTTATTTTAAAAAAAAACCTATTTGGTGAAAATTTGAAATTTCAATGCAATAGTACTTAAATTTCAGGGAAAAAATAAGAAGTAGGTATCTATCTGACCACCCTAACCACAATAAAATCATAATATTTTTTTATAATATTTTAGATATAATTAGAGGAATCATGTCCCATTGTGATGCATGCTTTTTTGTAATTTTTTTCTAGGTAAATAATTAATTATGAATTTTTTATTACAACTTTTAGAAAATATAAAAACTCGTATGTCTGACCACCTTAACTTGGTCAAAACTTCATTTTTTTTTAAATCCTATATTATGAGAAGCATAGAATGTGACACATGTTTCAGATTCAAAAAATGTGATACCATTTGAAATCTATATTTTTTTTTCTATCAACCTATCAATAAGGACTTTTGTCATAATTCAAATAGAAAATGAATAATAATTAGCTATTAAATTTAAAGTAAAGCATAATTTATATTGGTGGAAAGTTGAGAATCTCCTTTGAAAACCCTTTTTGTTTCATCAATTTTGGGTGTAAAAAAATTTGTTGGCCACATACCCTACACATACCCATCATATCGCCACATTTTGGCCCATCATGATCCTGCACATACGCAAGAATAAGACATGGGAATTGGTTCCTAGACCACCAAGTAGAAATGTAATAGGCACTAAATCCATATTTATAAATAAGCTAAATGAAGATGGAGTTTTGGTTAGGAATAAGGAAAGATTAGTGTGCAAAGGGTATGCACAAGTTGAAGGGATTGATTTTGAAGAGACATTTGCACCTATTCCAAGGTTATAATCCATTATAATGTTTCTTTCATTTTTAGTTTATAAAGGGTTTAAAATGTATTAGATGGATGTTAAATCTGCATTTTTGAATGGAAGTATTGAATAGGAAGTCTACATTGAATAGCCATAATGTTTTTAGCTATCATAAGAAGAAGATTATATTTGTGGATTGAGGAAGGAATTGCATGGTCTAAAACAAGCACCTAGAGCATGGTATGCTAGATTAGACTAGTACCTAAAACAAAAAAGGATTCAAGAAAGGATGTGCATATAGAAATCTATACTTTAAATCTAAAGGTAAGCACATGATTATTGTTGCTATGTCTATGGATGACATCATATCTGGCAGTAGCAATGATAAAATATGTAAAATATTTGCTATGAATATATAAGATGAATTTGAGATGTCAATGTTAGGAGAGTTGTCATTTTTCCTTGGTTTACAAATAACACAAACATAAAATGGGATATTTCTATCTCAAACTAAGTAATCTAAGGAAATTCTCAAAAAAATTGGTATTGTTGATGGTCAATTTAGTGCAACAACATTAAAAAGAATATCTCTATCTTATTTCTCCTAAAAATGATAACTTATCTAAAACCACCTATCTCCCAAGGTCTTGGTAGTTGGTTCTCAACTGTGCTGGTGTGATTTAGTGGCCAATTTAACTATAATATTCAAGGGGCCTTGCTAGCATAAAGGAATACAAACTTCATCATATCAATTAACCTACATTGGGGGGGTATAAATAAATAAAAAGGATAGAACAGGGCTTCAAAACAACAAAATATGAATATAAACTTCTTCACATCTAGATATGTACCTTAACAACGAGTGTTTCTTCAACTAACCAAAATTATAGCATGATGCAATCCATAGCATAACCCACACCATTGCATACATTCATAGTGAAAAATCCAATAATCACAACCATTCATCAAAAATTTACTTCAAGATTGAAACTCATCACCCACTCATTGCTAAAATTATATCAATAGACATAAATGAATTCCATTCATAGATAATTCATTGAAATAATCTTAGATCTAGTTTCCCCTATTGATTTGCATCAAATAGAAAACAATTATGCACAACATCCATTGACATACAGATGATTATGATTCATTAACATTATCATTGAGATCCAAACTTGAAAATAACATGAAACTATATAAAAGAGAATGTAAAAGTATCTAAGTACAATATAGTTTCTCAAAGTATCCTGCTTAAAAACTTATAAAATCCTAAGAATATAACAATACTATCTACTATCTCATCAAGTGGCTAATCCTTCTTCAATCAACCGACCTTTACAAAATGGAGCCCAAAATTACATATAGGCAAGCCACACACTAATTTCTCTCAATCAAAAATTGAAATCCTCTAATCAAGGAACTGGAACTACATGAGGTGACTTCACTAGTTGATCTTCAGTTCAATGGTTGATGACCCTATTATCCAAAATCTGATGCCCAAAGGAGGAAGGTAGAACTATTGGATGAGATCTATAGTTAAACTTATGTCATAATTCTACAAAAATAGGAGAGAAAAGAAAGTTGTCCATCAAGACAAAATATTCCATTGCTAGCTCATCCCTGCGTAGTCTACTCAAGAAGGTATTCATCATAACTAGAGAGCACTTGTTGAAGGATATCCACATTAGGTCCATCTACCCAATTATCTTCAAATTTAATTCTTTTCAACTCTGCGAAGGAAAACTCTTGCATATCTTAACTTAATCAACTCCCTCCTAGTAGCTTTCACTTCATCTTTAATGTCCACGAGTCTATCTAACAACAAGTCTTCACCATCATCCTCTTTTTGCATTACCTCCTCAAATCTATTATTCTATTTCTCCTTTAATTTATCAAGAGGAAGACCACCTTTGATAGGGATATCCACATTCACCAAAATAGAAATTACTACTTCTAATTCATCAATATGTTCATTCAAGTCCTTCCTCACTTCTTGAACTTCATTTTTATTTTCATAGATGAATTTCAATCTAAACTTGATTATGCTCATGGTCTTCTCAATGAATTTTGCATTATCCTCATCAACAATTGATTTCTCAAGGAGAGTTGGCTTGGGTACCTTGCTGATGTCCTTTAGTTTATTGACATGCTCTCTATACTCTTCCTCTTGTTTCTCCATGACTTCAACATGTTGATTCATCTCTTCCCATAACTCCAATGCACCTTCATGAAATTTTAAACCATCAACCAACAACTCACCAACCTCTTGATTAAGTCTATCACTCCATCTTTCAAGCATCCCAACTTTACTTCTCATTTGTACCAAATCATTAGATTATTTCTTGCTTAGTAAGATTGGGGTCTCTAGAGTAGCAACTTGTTGAGAAACAAGAGTGGAGACATCCTTCAAGAATTTATGTAACTGATCCAATTAGGCTTTAAGTTCATCCTTCCTTTGTTTATCCTTGATCATACTTGATTTGGTGAGGGATGCTGCAATGTCAATAAGGTTCATTCATTGATTCCTTGTAGGTCTCCCCAAATTAACAGTGCCCAACTGGTAATCAGTCACTTGCATATCTTGCATATCCTTTTCCACCATAGGGAGTGCACATTTAGCTATAATCTCCCCTACATTTGTGAGCTTCATGGAATGGAGGACCCTGGCCTTTTTCTTGGGCATCTCTTTCTCTATCTCCTTCATCATTTCATCCCAATTCAAAGGCTAAGGTTGAACTATATGATTCCTCTCAAGGTCTAGTTTCAACCATGTTGGAGCAGCATGAGTGGTAGCCACTTGCATGGAAGAAGAAGCAGTAGTGCTAGAGGAAAGAGGTTGCAGAAGGGTGGATTTAGGTTGAGAATCAACCTCTTGTACCTGCTATTGTTCCATTTTTGTAGGATTTTTTGTAAGCCTTTCATCTCCATCCTTATCCTTCTTCTCTTGCATCATTTTAGCTTCTAATTCCTTTTTCAAACATTCTTCTTCTAGCCTCCTTCCTCATACATTTGATCTCTTTGTCTTTCAAGCTATTTAACTTTATCCCATGCTTCTTTAGAAGTTTTTTCATGCTTAGCAAGTTCTTCAGCCTCCTTTTCTCTTTATGGTAATTCTTCCTTTTCTTTCCTTTTGTGAGCTTCCTCAACAATCTTAAACTTAGCCTTAAGGGCTTCTCTTTCCCTTCTTTATTGAGCTTTCTCCTCTTCTAGCTCATGGATCTTCTGCAACATAACCAATTTATCCCTCTCCTCTTTGGTCTTCAATTCTTTCTCTTTTTATTGTTCTAGAAAGTCCTCTTTCTCCTTTTGTCTCCTTGCTAATTATTCCTCCCTAGCCTTAGCCTCATATTCTTGTTTCTTAGCAAGTGCCTCAGCTTGTGCTTTGGCCTCTTCTTTTGTTTTTGCATCTTCAAATAATTTCCACTATTCCTTAGGAGTGAGGAAATGTTCAGTTTCCACATTCCCAACTTCTTCATTGGATGCAAATACATGAGTTTCCTTGTCAGGTTGGGTGGCCTCAAAATCTGTATCAATATCATGAATTTCAATTTCATGCTCCTTTCCTTTCAAGGATTTAGCTTCCCTATGAAGGGTTCCAGTAGGCATTTCCCCAATTGGTTGCTCTAGAAGAGGAGGTTGAGTTGAGGTTTCATCTCTAGCTTCTATTGTGGCCTCCTCTCCATGTGATTTAGGAACATCCTAAGTAGGAATTGCAGGTTCAAGCTCCTCTCCAGAATTGGGAGGGAAAAACTCCAATGGCTCCTTAGGAGTTGTCCTTTTTTTCCTTTTGTATCCCTAGGTAGTACCTGCAAATTTTTTCTTTTTCAAAGTTTCAGCCTCTGGCTCCTTGATCCTTATAACCACCCACTAGATACTTCTATCCAGGAATGGCCTTGCAATTTATTTGATGTCAATGGATTCCTCTATATCCTAATCCACTAGATCTAAGTCTTTAGTACCTATATTATTAGCATCATACTAGGGATCTAGGGTTACACAATCATCTAACAATGTGTCAGAAATATCCTCCTTCACCCCATACTCAATCATGAGTGGAATGGGAAATCTTTCATAATTCCTTGTTCTTAGATCATAATCATCCTATAGGTCCATCCAAAAATCCTCGAGAAAATTGAAATGCTTGTCAAAAACTATAGGAAGCAAACCTTAAACCTTGTGCTTAGGATCAAAATACTTCCTAGATGTATATAATCCTAACTTCATACAGATCAATTCATCACAAATTACCTTGGCTGCCACATTGTGTGCACAACTATACTAACCTAACTTCATGGTAAATTTGTGACAACTAGGCTTATGTTTATTAGAAAACTTGGTGTTGACTCTTATGGCCTGATAAATGAACTCCATCAAAACAATTATTCTATTGTAGCATTTGGGAAATAAATGAGGATTGCCATCAAAACCAGCCAACTTGAAATAGGTGAACTTGGGGTATTAGATGTACCAATGTCCCCATTCTGCAATGAATGCCATGGCATCTCTCCTTAGTCTATACTCTGCATCTCTTGTTAGTTGATTAATGATGAAATACAAGAATGCATCATTAACTCTTCCATAATGTGACTTAAAGGTTTGCAAAGTCAGCTAATCATAGTGATCCCACACCTTCTTTTTTCTAGGGGCTTCTCCCAATATCCAAACTGCATTTAAACCAAGAAAGATGCCTCTTCTTACAGTTGCATATATCACATAGGAATTCATGAAGAAGCTCTTTGTCTTCCTCACTTTAAGCATCCGATTATGTAGTCTCTCTAATAAAATCATTGGCCAATCAAATTGTTGTCTACCATCCAAAATAGTTTGAATGAATGGAAACATCCATTCCTTGAATTGTGAGGAATCTCTATTCCTGAACACTCTAGAAAGAATCATGATTATATCATCAATCTCCTTACTAAAATCTAATCTCGTAGGCTAGTCAGGGAGCTTGGCCAGCTATTTATTTTCAACACTCATCTAGTGTTTGTTCATGTGAGTTCTATTGGCTTCCTTTTTGTTGCTATATAACTATAGTGCTTTTTCCTCATTGAGTTTCCTGGGGTTCTGGTGTGTAGGTGCATTAAACATGAACCTTATCATTTGTGGTGTAGGATCAATGATGATATTCCCCTGCAAGTCTAGACATTGTCTGGTTGTAGGATTGTAAGTACTAGCTATAGTAAGTATTAGTTCTAGGCACTGGACTGATAGAGGAAAGATGACAAAATGTGCCAAACCAGATTGAAAAATTCTCTATGTTCTCCCTATTACATCTTCACTGAATGTTTCTTCATGCAATTCCTCGTAATTGAACAGGCCCAAGCTTGTATATGTGATGTCTACCCAATATGAATCCACCTTGCTAGCTATAATAGTATGACTTTGGTGCTTGCACCTCAAGGTGTAGGGGAGTTATTCTACTTTTATCTTTTTAGGCTTGGTTGCTTGTCTTGAACTCTCTATAGGTTGGCTTCTTTGAGAAGCTTCCTCCGATGCTCCTGACATCCTCTATTCCTACAATACAACCCTGGATTATATGAACAAAGGCATGAAAATAATTACATCATCCAATACCTCTCATACCATTCTCTATTCCCTCAAGAAAACTCTCCATACTTAGTCAAATTTTATATCCACCAAAAGCAGAGTCAAAGAAGAATTAGGAACAAGAAATCATTTAACACATGCAGGATTGGGATCAGAACTGAAATGAGACTGAAACCAGGATCAGAATAGAAACTGAACCCAAAACCAATCGATAGTTCCAAATTCATTTCCCACTCCGGTTCCACTTCTTCTAAAGAAAAAAGGTGAAGATCAAAGCCAAAAATAATTGGAAGTAGGATCACTTTGGGAATTAACTCTCATCCAAACACTTATGGGACTAGTTTGTTCTTGGGTCTGCTTCCACCAGTTTACCATTCAAAAGAAATAATTTTTTTAATGACATGGTCATATGAGCTTAAGACTTGGGTCACATGGAATTATAAGGAAATTTAAATAAAGGGGCCTAACCTCACCCTTTTAATAGGACAAAAACCAAATTTAAACCCTAGGGGCTCGACATTGTAAAGGTCATCGCACAAACCCTAGTTTGTATGACTCGTTTATTCAAGTAATTAGGGAATCAAGAACCTCACATGAAAACTACTAAATAAACATGGGAATAGGATCAAAGGGGTCATCAAATAGATTTAAAAGCATTTAAAGCACATAATACCCCATCAAACAAAACCCTAATTAAAACTAGGGCATGACAGAATGGACACGCCACAAAAATGACAACAAAATGACAAAATCAAATGGGTAAAGAAGAAAAAGAAAAATGGAAAATGAAGAAAGACCAAAAAGAAACCAAAAAAAAAAATGGAATGAGCAAAGAACCACAGGAAAGGTCCCGTGAATGTGCAAGAACACCACAAACAAGGAAAATGAAAATAATAGCAGAATGGGAGAATGAAAATGCCAAAAGAATGGGAAAACAACCCTACCTTGAAATGCCAACGAGAAAGGTTGAAACTTTATAAGAATCCACTCATGAACATGTCTCTGTAATCATATCATGTTTCTCTCGAAGCTACTCAAGCTCTGGTTCACTAAAACAACCTACACAATAAAGATAATGAGCCAATTAACCTTGATTAAGGTTTTAAAAACATTTTGCGCATGTGAGGAGGCTGCAATTAATGAAATAAATGTGGTTGATTAAGAGCAGAACTAAAAACATAAATGAGTAATCAACCAATGTGGAAATCAAAGGTAGGGTGAACACAGATGTTGAGCCAAAACAGAACAAGAAACCTTACCCAATTCTCTTATCCAACTCAAATTAATTAAAATGTTCACTATATATGCACACACTCAGATTCAAAGTAATTCATGTTGATAGAATCAGTTATCTTTCTAAGAACAGAGAAGACAATGTTGTAGATTTAGCAAAAGTTTTTAAAAAATATATAAGTTATGGTGTGTCTCTTAACCCCAAAAAGTGTGTGTTCGAAGTTTCTAAAGGGAAACTTTTGGGTCACATAATTTTGGAAAAAGGGATATCCATAGATCTTGACAGAGTTGAGTCCATTTTAAAGCTGACAATGTGAAGAGGTAAGAAGGAAGTGAGATATTTCTTTGGAAAGATCAATTTTATAAGGAAATTTATAACTGGGTTTGTGGAGATCATCAAACCCCTAAATGAAATGATGAAAAAGGATGAAAAGATAAAATGGAGTAATGAAGCTAAATCTTCCTTTTCATAGATTAAACAGTCAATTTCAGAGGCACTGGTTCTAACTAGCGCTAACTACTTAAAGCCTTTTTATATCTACTCTTTTGCATTTGATCATTCATGTGCAATTTTTTTGACACAATGAAAAGGCGAGGGAGATGAAACACCTATTTCTTTTATGAGTTCCCCATTTAAGAACGTAGAAGTTAGATATCCATCTCTTGAAAAGCAAGCCTTTGCACTTGTACAAGCAGTCAAAAAGTTCAGACACTACATCCTTTGTAGTCAGGTGATTGCCATAGTTCTTGATCCAACTGTGAAGTCTCTCCTCATGTAGAGAAAACTGGTGGAGAGGTGAGGGAAATGGATGGCCATTCTATAGGAGTATGATCTTGAGATTCATCCAATGACGCTAGTCTAGGGCTAAGGTTTATCTAAAGCTATGGCAGATGTGGATAAGAATATCACTTGCCAATAATACATAGTGCAATCATTCACTAAGGATCCTTGGTATAGAGATTTGATCTTCTTCCTCCTTAATAATAAATGCCTAGAAGGGATGAATGCTACTCAAAGGAGAGCATTAAGTATGAAGAGTTCTCATTACATGCTTAAAGGAGGATCCTTGTACAAAAGAAACTATGAAGGTGTTTACCTGTGCTGCTTGGATCAACAAGAAGCTAGGAATTCCATTGTCGAGTTTCATGGAAGGCATGGTACGAGACATGGATCTATCAATTCCTTGACTTATCATATTCTTAGATCAAGCTACTATTGGCCCCATGTGTTCCAAGATTCACACCAAAATGTGAGGACATGCCACACATGTCAAACCTCTACATCTAGGGAACGCAATCTAGTGATGCCTTTACAATCTGTTTATGAGGTAAGACCATTTTCTGAATGGGGGCTAGATTTTGTAGGAATTATTAATCAAAACTTGTCTACAGGTCATAAATTCATTATGACAACAACTGACTACTATACACGCTGGATTGAGGCCTAACCTTGAAAAAATAGCACCACAGACGTGGTCATCAAATTTCTCAACGAAAACATCATAACCAGGTTTGAAGTACCACTTTCCCTAGTATGTGACAATGGCCTTACTTTTTCTTCTACTAAGTTTATTCAATGGGATTATGAACACAAAATTGTCTTGAAATATTCATCTAATTACTACCCATAGGGGAATGGAGTAGCTGATTCTACTAACAAAAACTTGCTGGAAGTGATTAAGAAGTTGCTAGAAAACAACCCTAGAGACTGGCATACCCAACCAAGATTTTCCTTATGGGAAGATTGAACTTGCATTAAAGTCACCCTGAGGAATTCACCATTTAAGTTAGTCTATGACCAAGAGTTGGGCATTCCTATACATCTACAGATACCTTTCCTCAAGTTCATGCAAGAGTTCTATTCAAAAGATGATAGGATAGAGGTTAGATTAACCAATTTGCTAAATCTGGAAGAGCAAAGAGATGCTGCTTTACATCAGTTCTCTAAACATCAAGCTGTCACCAAATGTTGGTTTGAAAAAATAGCTAAAATTAAGGCCTTTAGGATTTAGACCTTGTGTTGGAATGGGATAAAACTAAGGAGAAGAAAAAGGACCACTAGAAGTTTGATAGACTCTGGCTGGGTCCATATCAGATAGTTGAAATTCTAGGTGAGAATACTTTTCATTTGAGCACCCTAATAGGAGAAACTGTTCCATTTCCTGTCAATGATTAGTTTCTCAAGCACTACTTTGGCTCATGAGGGTTTGATTTTCTATTGGTTGTATATATGTAATTAGTTGTTCTTTTATTTTGGGTGTGTTGCTTGTTTGTTTGTTTTTCTTTTGTTTTCTTGTTGTTATTTTTGTTTTGTCTTGTTTTTTTTTGGGACCTTCATTTTCTTCCATTTTGAAATGAAGGGGGTTGTTATTCAAAGTATACTACAGGCACTAGGAGAGAAATTGGTTTAGGTATTTTTGGGTATTTCTGTTGAAATATTTTATTCTAAACTTGTTTCTTATGATCAATTTTAAACAATGGTTTGAAAAGTTATTAAGAATAAGGTATATTGTAAACAATCTCATGAACCATGATTGAAATCTATCACAAAATAGATAAAATATCTGCCTATGTAAAATTCCTATTTGTCTCAGGGTGGTTGTATCTCTAATTCAAGTGAAAAATATGATTCCCAACAACTATCATAAGGTCCACTGTAGTTCTCAACCCACATTTCAGATTAATTATATCTGAGTATTGAGAAAAGTTAATAAATAATTCCTACAAGTCAAGCCTAAAAAAAGAAAAAAGAAAAAAGAGAACTATTGAAAGAAGGAAAACTCAATATCAAATGGGTGATTTAAGTATCTCTATCAGGGCTATGGACTCTTGTTTGGTAGTAGAGCAATACTTTGAGAGAACTAGAGGTATCTTTGTTGGGGCTATGGATGTCTGGCTGGAAATGGAGCAATGCCTAGGATTTCATTACATGAAAATTAAAGGACTCAACCTATGTAGCTTGAATCTTAGGTATAGTTGTTCAATGGTAAGAAAAAATTTTATGAAGAAAGATGCAACGTATATGCACACACTCAGATTCAAAGTGTAGACATCCAACATTAGCATCATGCATTTAATTAGGTCATATTCATCCATTCATCAAATAGATCAAGTTTATTTGATTAATCTCTAAAGTCCTCCATTTAAATTAAATAAATTCATCTTTAACACTAACATCATCCCCTTTAGTTAAATAAATCAAAATATTTATTTAACTAAGTCTAAATCATTTTCCATCTCCTTTTGATTTATTTTAATCCATAAATCTAAGTCAAAAATTCAAATCACCTAATCTTCACTTAAGTTAACTAAATCATGACTAAGGTTAAATCTAATGCAAGTCCCATCCTCTAGCTTTTCCCACTTGCACAAATAAATCATTTAATTCATTTATTAAATCTTCATTTTCCCTCAACAAGGCATCTTTAGGGAATATTCCTACATTTCAAATCTCCCTCCAAGTGGGATGAGTCCTCTCCAACAAGGAATTTATGTCACCTTACAAGTCCTTTTGCATTGAGCCAAGTGGCCATTACTCCATTTGACTCTCCCTCCACCTTGTCATTTCAACGTTTTCAAATTTCAAATATATGTCATTTATTGGAACATTCATCAAAATTTGCACATCCTTGGCCCATTCACATGGTGACAAGTAGCTCCTTCTTATTGGCTAGGTTTTTATACCACATCCATCCCTCTTTCCTCTTCTCTCATCAAAATCTTCTATAAATGGAGAGGCTATCCTTCATTCAATCATCAACAATCTCCATGCAAAGTTACTCTCTTCATATTGAGAGCTAATTTTGTCCACTTCATTGTTATAGCATTGCATCTTCATTATTTGAGCTTGTCAAGGGTTGGGAAAGGGCCACTTTTCACAAAAAGTGACACCAATCCACTATGGAATAGGTATACATTGTGCTTCTTTTATGTTTTGAATTAGTTTGTTTTGTTATCTTGTTTGTGAGGCATTATGTATTATTTCATAGGGATGTTGGATATTAGTTTTGCTTTGAAACACTAACCATACTAATGTGTGTGTTATAGTTTTAGCCATTTGCAGATTTTTCACATCCACATTATTGCGCTAGAAGGAGGGCTATCTTTCATTGGTCTTATGTCAAAAAAAAAAAAAGTTAATTCAAAAGATTCATGTCTGATGACCAATCTACTTATCCATGTTGTTTAAACTTGTAGTTATATTTTTTTCTTCATTAGAAACTTCATGTATGTTTCTTGTTTGTAGCTTTTGGCATTTTAAATATTGATATAGAAAATTCTTTTTGGGCTTTAAGTAGTGTAAGGCAGAAATTATTCTTTTATGGTAATTTCTAACACAAGCTTTTCCATTCATGAATAGTTTTATTTTTAATATACCTACATTGTCTTTGATCTTGAAACCAACTTATACATCTTAGTTAAAAAATGATTTGACAATTGCATTTTGTTTCTTTCTCATAGAGCATTTGCAATCACAATTTTTTATGCTTTGATGAATTTCCATATCCATTTCCAAAGCTAGATCTGGGAAACAAGCAATTTCATTCTTAACTGCACCTTTTTTTACCATTTTCTAGAATCTGAATGGGTTAACTGGGTTAAAAAATTCTTTCATTTCTTGTTTGTATCTTCCCCAAAGCTTGCATAATATTTTTATATGTGCATGAATTGTATGCATTTTAAACACTTGACTATTGATTGTTTTATCGACTCATGGATATCATACAATGTTCTAGTCCCAAACTAGAATGAAAGTGATCTACTATTTTATCGTCTAGAAACTTATGATTTTAAAATGTTTGGAATTCATATTTTCTTCAGACAAAATTTCTGCACCGTAGAAAATACTCAAGTAATCCCATTTGCTTAAAACTGTGGCTTATATGAAGGGAGTTGAGCCATATTTAGAGGCATTTTCAAATTGTTTTAGTTTTTAAGATCGTGGTATTTGGGGAAATGACTTTGTTTCAAATATTGATTACTAACTACATAGCATTGTAGTTAAAGCTTGCTACCAACTGAAAAATCCTCAGAAATTTCATCTTTTCTAAAAAATTAAAATTCCATGTGTTTTATAGTGATTCTCTCATTGTCTATGTTGAGGCTCCAGTAGAAGTCGATACACCAACCTTGATGTTTTATGGGAGAGAGTTTTGCAGATCTATATCATGCGATAATGTTAGGGCTAGAGGTTTAGAACCATTACAAAAGAGAAACACTTGTAGCCTCCTTGCTTTCCCCATCATAATCAACCCACGCGTGCCATTGCTTTTTATCCTGTAGATTCCTATTACATTTTTTCTTGGGGAATTCTATCAAACTGTTCATGTTTCCACATGTTGCATACACATCTACCAGGGAGGAAGGATGTGAAAAAGGCTGAGGAAACTTTATACTTGCCAAATGCATTTACTCGAAAGTTTCTAAAGCCCTTTCAACAAGTCCATCTTGTGCGTATCCTATGACCATAGTAAACCATAACTTATGACAAGAGGAGAGTAAGGAAATGCCAAATAGGAAGAGTGGCATTGGGTTATTTTTTACCAGTTAGAGGCTACTTCACCGCATGTTACATATTAAAATGAAAACCCTTTCATATTAAGGTGATATTTGTTAATTATCCATCCCTTTTACTACTGGTTTTGGGGAAATTTTGTAGTTGAAGTAAAGGTCTCTTTCCAAAGTGTTTAAAACCTTCTCATCAAATCCAGTTGACAATCATTAAAATGTTTTTTGCGTGCTTTATACTTCCATTTTGGCATAGGATGGGAGGATGCTAGCAAAGGTTGTGGAATTTGGTCCTACACTTGCCAATAGCATTTGCAACAAATCCATTTTATGCATATCCTGCAACTAGTCTGCTCCACACTGCCAACTGAGAGGGTCTTTTGTTTATGCCATACTTTCATTAAGAGTTTTTAGATTTTCACATCCATTTAAAATTGCATGATTCATTATTATGTTTATGGAAACAAACCAATATCTAGTTGGGCGGCTGAAAGTGATGCACAAAATCATGTCCAACCTAGCTGTAAGATCTATCAAAGGTACAAAATATGGGGAGAAGGTATAGAGTCCCATTTTGCATAAGTATTCCCCACTGACATGACAATGAATAGAGAGACAACTCCTACAATAGGCTGACTATGCTATTAATTATCTAGTAGGAGGCTTTGAAGTAACCAAACATTTATTTGCCATCACAAGGCACAGATCAAAATGTATTCTGACATGATATGACTATTAAGCACTATGACCACACATTCCTATGTAACATTGCTTGAGTATTGGCGATGAGAAGGTAAGAAGAATCCGATGTTGTTATGCTAATATTGATTTAAAAATTAATAGGAGTATAATGTCTATTATTTATGTTAAGGAATTTTAAAAATAGCCCCTTTCATTTGCTAACAAGTTGATGCATTTAAGTTTTTAAAAAGTGGTTGATACATCAACCAAATATATCATAAAGCTAAATGAAATCAATGTTGTCTTCAAAATTGATTTGTAAATCATATTATTATTACACATTGGAACACGTTGAATTTGGCACACCTTGAATATTATAACTATGGGAAAAGCTTTGAACTAAACATGATGGTTTTTTAGACTAAGAGAAACATATAGTAGGCACTCAATTTGATTTATTTTGACTGCTAAATTTTTGGTATAAATTCAATTTGATTTAGTTTTATTGTTGTTAGATCTCTTATTTATTGAGATTGAATGTAGGAAGAAGGACTATACCATCTCTATTTGTAGTTCAATTAAACATCAAAAACACCATCCTTTGTGTATCAATAATCCAGTGTATCTTGTTTTAGTTTTCTCTGACAACTCCATCACATCCAAAATAGTATGACTGATGGTGTGAGGTGGTGGTTTTTGAAATATTTAATGTGATAGCTATTGGGGATTTTTCTCATTGTTGCACCAATCGACTTTATTTTTGTAGTTGAACCCTCAATTTTCAATCAGTTAAATTTGTAAATTCCTATCGCTTAATTTGTTCTGAACATTGCAATACATGGCCTTTTGTTTTCATTGTAGGAGGGTTTGAGTAGATCTGGGAGGGTGCCAATTGGGTTTATGTCAACATTTTTGGGTTTATGTCTACAATCAAATATTTTGAAATTGACCTGATTGCATAAGGAAGGTTGACATTGGAATCAAGCATTGAAATTGAGCAAAAGCAAGCAAGGTCGGAGTCGAAGAAAATCGAGTGTTGTAACTTGAAAATCAACAAAGAATATTTTAATGCTTAGGGCTTCCATTTTATGCCTTAGTTTTCTATTTTAAATCAACTCACATCTTTTTGGGCTCTTAAGAAGAACACTTGAATTTTTATGACAAAGGGGCTTAAAATGAACTTTAGGACATAAAATTACTAGTTGGTTTTCGGATTTAACAATTGAACAAGAAAAATTTTCACATTTCCTTTGGTGCTATAAAAAGAAGTCATTATTGCTTTGTGGGTTTAAAAAGAACATGTGCTACTTTGTTTTGTGATTGCTTACTCAAACTAACACCATTGAAAAGACATATGCACTTCTATCGTGCCTCACAGAACTATTGAGAATCAAAAGGATTTTTGGTGGTCTTAGGTTGGGATTAAGTGATGCCTCCACACTTCATTTTGGAACTAAAATTGAACAAAACATCTTGTGAGTGTGAATAAACCTATCATGTGTATTCTCTCTTTGTTTCTCAACAAAGATTGATCAAGTTACAAATATGTTTGCTCGCTTTTGTTTATCTTAGAGGGCCTGACTTGGGGAAAAAGTACTAACCCAAGGGAATGACTCAACCAGTAACATTGTAAAGCCAAGAGTATTTCCAGCTGAGATATAAAAGTGGGTATTGGAACAAAGGTTAGTATCACACAATTGGCTCTGATGAGAAGGGAAGCAATGGTCTCTCACCTCGATGGGTCAAATCCTACAAATAAAAAGGTCTGAATTAAAACCCTTGTTGTAGAAAGGCCAAAATTCCTATCTATTTGTTGGTGTAGGAATGGTCATTCTAAAGACACCCATCATGAGCATTCTAAACCAACCAAACTATCAAATCCGTACGATACTAATTGATTATCAAAACTAACATTTATTCAATCCATACATGGCATCATTATCTCCTACAAACCTCAATGGTACAACAAATGTGAGTATTCCCAATCTAAATTTTGGAACACCTTTCCACATGGTAGATTTAAATCTGAGTCCAAACCTACAAATCTATCAATTGAACAATCAAGGAATGAGTCTTCAAACAAACAACATCATCCCACCAAATCCTTACATGCCAAATGTGAATATACCAAGTACAATTTTTCCAAACATGGACATTTCAAATCCACACTTTGGGATAGATATGCTCGCAAAACATACAAATGTTGTTCAAAGTCCAAACAAGATGATAACAACTCTGTGTATTAATCCAAGTCAAGGTAACACCATGCAAAATCAAAGTTACCTAAATCAAGGCAATGTGATTCTCAACCACAAAAATGTTCAATTTCAACTCATAATGTCAAATTTGAACATCATCCCAAATCAGAACATTGTCCAAAATCATTTTTTCCATGATCCCATACAAACACCACAAGTACACATTCCAAATCTGATTGAACAAAAGAATCAACTATATCAAGGGATTCAAAATCAAAATCAAGACCAAAATTTGCTAGATCAACTTGCCAAACTAATTGACTTATTGAGCCAAGAGACATCTTCACTCCAAAATCAATACACACAACCATTGGTTGAACCATGTCATCAAATCATTGAGTTGTGTCCACAACCACATCAAGAACAATATCTCCAATGTCGAGAAGTTAGATATCAAGATCAACTACATCAACAAATCCAACCCCCACATCTCGAAGATCAATCACCACATCTCAAAGATCAATCACTACAAAGTAAATTTAAAGTACAAATCTCACAAGGTAACAAATGAAAATACACACCACTTGGGAGACCAATCGAATCGGTCATGCAATAGTTGGTACAAGAAAATATCATCAAAATCCCCATTTTTGCAAACTATCAAGAACCCCTAGGTAAACCACCAGGGTATAATGAGGGGCACCATTGTGATTTTCACAAAACAAAGGGACATGCAACATCAAGTTGTATTCAACTCAAAAATCTCATCCAAGACCTCATTGATCAAAAGATAATCACTATTGGGGACAACGATAAAGATTTAACCACTAGTGATAGCATTGACAGTCTCCCCACCATAATTGTTGAAAACAATGATCAAGATCTATCCATCAAAGAGCACATTGAAGATTTTTTTATCTCATCTGAAGATGAAATCAACATATATCAAGAGTCACTTTTCAATCATGATCAAAATCCACCAACAATACCCAACAATGATCCAATTCAAGAAATGTCAACATCACTTCACCCTATGGTTGAAGGAATTTACAATCTTTTTTCCACATTTGTTGAAAAAAATGTTCAAGATCTCTCCATTAATGAGCACATTGAAGATGTTTCTACCCCATCTAATGATCAACTCACCATACATCAAGAGCCACTTATTAGTGATCTATTTCAAGGAGTTTTAGAATTATTTGATCCAATTGACATAATCCACGATCCATCAACCAATGATCATGTTGAAAATGTCTCTACATCACCTAATGAGTTAGATAACATATCTCAAGAATTTATTCCAAATCATGATCAACATATTTCACCAAGGTCTAGCAAGGGTCCTTTCCAAGACATGTTGAAACCCTTTGACCTCATGGTTATAGAAGGGATCCTCAACTCAACATTTGATCCAAGTCCACTCAAAGATCAAGAGGATATTGAGCTACTTCCCATGTCTAATGACGAAATCCAAGAATCCTTTATAAGCAATCCATCCTTTGAAACTAGCCCATGTCAAGAACTTGATCCAAAGCGTGTCAAAAGCAATCCCAAAATTAATCAAGATCAAGAATTTGTATCTCCAAGATACTATAATGATCTAATGGATACTCTCCTATCTATACAAGATTATCATATCCACATAACACTTACTCCTCCATCTACCCATGAGATACTTTCTATGGATGGACATGTAGATGATCTTCATTTAGAACAAGACTCCTTTACTCCTAAAATTATTACACAAAAAGAGAAGGTTATTGATTCCTATAGTCAAATAGAGTTGTCAACATTAGGATTAGATATATCCCAAATTCAGACTGAGGACATCATGTATGAAGATATCCAACATTATCCACTTAAGGAAACAAGTCAGATAGAACAAGATATTCTAGAGTCAGCAGAGCAGCAAGTTGAAACATCATCTGTAGTGGTTATTTATCAGAGAATGCATCCTAAATAGGAACTCTCAAAACAGGCAGAATCAAAGAACAAAGGTGTTACTACCACCATACTAGGGGCAACTATGTCTCAAGAAAACATCAACATAGGGAGCATGAAGAATCCTTACAATGAAACTGATGCCAATACTACAACAAGCCACGTCACGAATCTTCATCCACCCATCACCCCATCCATGAATTGGGACCAACATCAAAAAAAATATTTCAATCAAAGTACGAAGAACATTATCAAAGAAAAAGAAGCTAAGAAGCATATCAAACAAATCAAATACATATGGATACCAAAATATACAGAGAAAGATCATCCATATCAAACTTCATCAGTCAAAGAAACTATGGGGAAAAATAAAAAAGGTAAAAGTATCCATCAAAAATGTCCACAAAGGAAAAATGAGGCTTCTTAAGTGACGTACAAAGTGTATCAAGAAGTTGGTCCTAATTCCATGCACAATTTCATATCCACCCATCATTGCTCATCTTCCCAAGTTTGTTGAGTCAAAGGTTCCAAACTTTTAAACAATCCATCTTTTATCCCTAAACACACTCCATCCACACCTCCACGCATGATATATCCAATTCTCACATTGACCATGTATTGGCATCCACCATTCGTCATAAGGATTCAAAAGGCACTCTATTGCGATGTGCGCATAGAGATAGAGTTAACTCTGGTATCAATAAAGCAAATCAGGATCACAAAAGTTATATTCAAGTGCACATATCTTGGAAAAAATACTTCTTCAAACAAGATATCGATGGCACATTATGACAAAAGCATCTACATCGATAGCACTAGGTGGTTCAGCATGAGATTAAAATATTTTAGAAAAATCAAAAATCAAAAAAATCAAAAAATATGAAAATCCAAAAAAAAAATCAGAAAAAGGATTAAAAACATAAAAGAGAAAAATCTTCCTCCATTGAAAACCACTACGGTGGTGCTTTGGATAGGTACCATGATGAAAACCTAGCAAACATGCATCATGTGTATAATCGATCATCCACATGCGCCACTTTAGGTGAAAGTGTCTCATCCCATCCACAATAAATCCAACATTCCATCCCCCTTAGCCATAATAAATCCATTCATCTATGAACCATTTATCCAATCCATTTTCATCCATCTGCATCCATAGTCCAAGTTATCTTGATCTTAATGAAATTTTGGTGCACACTTTACACTTGCTTATGGTAAACATCTTGACATGAGTCATTTTCATTGATCCTATCCTACCTAGCATTATCTGAGCCATGAAACATTATCCAAATGAGCATTCTTTATCCAAACACCTTTATCTTATCGCAAAATAATCCTTGGCATCCTTTGTGTGCTTACAATATCGATGTGTCCACACACCTATCCCAACATCCACCTAGGGCATTGCTAGACACTAGGGGGAAAATATTTACATCCTGCTTTGGGAATAAATCTTGATCTATATCCTCCCAGTTATGTGGTGATCCAAACATTGGAAAACTTGAAATCAAATTGGTCAAAGAATTTGTGAGCCAAAATCCAAGTCACTAGCCCATGGAACATTTTGATGAGAATGCATTCCTTATCAATCTTCATCTTTCATCAAACATCAATCCAAATAATCACTATCAGTTGCATCTAATTTTAACTTTAGCATCACATCAAATCATTCAAACAATTTTGTTCCAAAACCAAGCTTCAAAATCCTGATCAATCAAATCCAGTCAATCCATCATCATCTTGGGACATCCTTCCCAATCCTCATGTTGCTTAACACTATCCTTGCATTTTTGTTCATCCTCAACAATTTTATCATCATCAATCATCATCAATAAAATCCTTGCATTGTTGTGTATCCTCAACAATGTTGTCATCATCAATCCCTTATCATCTTGGGATATCCATCCTAATCCTTGTGTTGCTTAACACTATCCTTGCATTGTTGTGTATCCTCAACAATGTTATCATTGTCAATCCATTGATCTGATTAATCAACCTTAGCTTGGTTTTCAACAAAATCCCAAAATAGATCACTAATATCATCACACATATCCATATAACATCAAAAACATGGCATCCGAACTACATTGTCTCTAAGTTTAAACGTAGGAAAGGATGATCTTTGATCAGCCCTCAAGACACAAAATCCAAAAACATTCATAAAATCTCAAAAAACTCAAAAACATTGGAAAAATTAAAAATTAAAACATTTGAAAAATCTCAAAAATACCAAAAATATCCTCAAAACATTCCAAAAAAACTCCAAAAACATCCAAATATTTGAAAATCCATCTGTCACATCTCGCTTTC
The DNA here is from genome assembly GCA_007258455.2 of Sequoia sempervirens. Lineage (NCBI taxonomy): Eukaryota > Viridiplantae > Streptophyta > Pinopsida > Cupressales > Cupressaceae > Sequoia > Sequoia sempervirens. Next base: position 223,654,988 of record VDFB02168118.1, read on the forward strand.
ACCTACAATAAACATCACTCACAATAAATCGATCATCACCCTCAACCTTTGGTGAAACAATTGGAAACAAGTTGAACAGGTCAAAAGTGAAAACTCAAAACATCAAGTCTCAGGTTTAGGTCAGTATGTAAACAAGTTAGTCAACTCTTTATATCAATAACCTATCATCCAATTAGTCCCAAATCAATCATCTAATAACATCATTTCCTAGGATGTATCCTTCCTACAATGGGCATTATTTATCACAAAGAATACTTTGGATAAACGAAATGATGTGCCGCCATCCACTAACATGTGCTAGAATGTATCCTTCCCACAATGGACATTATCTATTGGCAATAGTTTTGGTTCTTATCCTTTAAAAGAACATTTCCTTTTGGTTAGTGGTATTGAAGAACATTAGCTTGTTTGTTTAGTTTATCTTTGTCTTTTGACTTATCTCTTTGCTCTCATTCCAATAACCTCTCGATGATGTCCAAACAAAAGGATTTAGAGAGATAGGAATGGGGAAATGATCATTATCTTTTATCTATTGTGCTTGTTGGATATTCGTGTAATATAACCTTGGTCATGCTTGCTTTATTTGGGTGTAGCAAGGGTTTTTTAGGTGTCTTTTTGACCACATATGAAGGCTTTCTTTTCTATGTTTTTGTCCAAGATGTTTGAAATATCTGAACTACATTTTAAATGAGGTTTTGTATGTCAGGTGTGAATAGGAGTACTCCTATCTGATTATCGAGTCAAAGTCTATCACACTAAGCGCAACACCATCTTGGTTCTTTATACCTTGATGCATCGTGCTTATGCATGTTATCAAACATAAGGTAAGTGGCCATTTTAAAGTCCCAATTCCTGATAAGTGAATCATCCATCTCTCATCATCATCATCTCATTTCTTGTTAGAATATCTTGCTTTCTTCTATCTCCTTTCTGTGCAAACATCATCATGATCAGGTAATCATCATCACCAGTGCATCTATCTTGCATCCACAAACCATCAGCATACCACATATCATATCATATCATATCATATAAGAAACACCGATCATCTCACATGCATGTCCATCATCATAATATAGATCTGTTAGTCTAAGCATCTCATAAAACCATACATTTCTATAAAACATCTATTACATAATTATATAGGCATCATCACATCATATCATCATTTAAGTTGTTTAGGATAATATAGATTGGTTATTCTAAGCATCTTAAAACCATCTCATTTGTATCATCATCATAACCATCCATACGTCCATCTTGAACCTCTTTTTCATTTGATCGACCCTCAACTTTTCACTTGGTCTCTTGAGGGGGCAATGTACCAGTGTACTTCTTTCTGTTGGGGCACTTGAAAAAATCATAATTTTTTTGAATTTTGATCGTGCTAAGTTTATTTTTTGAACCAACGTAGCAAGTACATTGCTTCAAAGAGGGAAAAAATGTAAACATGCAAAATTAGCATCATGCATTTAATTAGGTCATATTCATCCATTCATCAAATAAATCAAGTTTATTTGATTAATCTCTAAAGTCCTCCATTTAAATTAAATAAATTCATTTTTAACACTAACATCATCCCCTTTAGTTAAATAAATCAAAATATTTATTTAAATAAGTCTAAATCATTTTCCATCTCCTTTTGATTTATTTTAATCCATTAATCTAAGTCAAAAAGTCAAATTAACTAATCTTCACTTAAGTTAACTAAATCATGATTAAAGTTAAATCTAATGCAAGTCCCATCCTCTAGCTTTTCCCACTTGCACAAATAAATCATTTAATTCATTTATCAGATCTTCATTTTCCCTCAACAAGGCATCTTTAGGGAATATTCCTACATTTCAAATCTCCCTCCAAGTGGGACGAGTCCTCTCCAACAAGGAATTTATGTCACCTTACAAGTCCTTTTGCATTGAGCCAAGTGGCCATTACTCCATTTGACTCTCCCTCCACCTTGTCATTTGAACATTTTCAAATTTCAAATATATGTCACTTATTGGTACATTCATCAAAAATTGCACATCCTTGGCCCATTGACATGGTGACAAGTGGCTCCTTCTTATTGGTTGGGTTTTTATCCCACATTCATCCCTCTTGCCTCTTCTCTCATCAAAATCTTCTATAAATGGAGAGGCTATCCTTCATTTAATCATCCACAATCTCCATGCAAAGTTACTCTCTTCATATTGAGAGCTAATTTTGTCCACTTCATTATTATAGCATTGCATCTTCTTCATTTGAGCTTGTCAAGGGTTGGGAAAGGGTCGCTTTTCACAACAAAGTGACACCAATCCACTATGGAATAGGTGTGCATTGTGCTTCTCTAATCTTTTTTGGTTTATGTTGTTATTTCATTTTACTTATGAAGTATAACGCATTATTTCATAGGACTATTTTTAAGTTAGTATTTGCATGAACTAACCCAATACTAATGAGTATGAAGGATTTAGGTTGTGTGCAGATTTATGGTGCTCACAAAAAATAATTCATATTGATTTACATCTGAGATTCCAACTCAACCTTGCTCAATATATTTGATCCTACTTGAGTTAGCATGTTCATAAACCAAAGGTTTTGGGTGACTAGATTATTCAATGTCTTGAAAATGTGTAAACCACTTTTTGAGTTGAGTCACCATTTGTTATGCCTTGCATAACCACCCCATTTTTTTTTTGGATCAAAATGGGTCCCCCTTGGTTTTGTTTTGTCCTTGGTGTTTTGTTTGGGTCTTAGGAGTTTTTATTTTTCCTCCTAAGTCCTTGTTTTTTTTTGGTCTGGAAAAAGCAGAATTGAAATGGAAACTGGACTCAAAACTTTTGAAGGTTCCAAGTCCAGATTCAGTTCTTATTCTAGCCCTACCCTTGCCTCATTGTTATTTTCATTTTCTTTTGGTTTGTCTTGCACTCTTGGGTATGTTTTTCCCTTGATTTGTTTCTTGTTTCCTTGTGTTTTGTTTTTTTCTAGCAAAAGCGGAACCAAAATTGGAGTTGAACTTGGGACTTTGTAAAAGTTTCAAATTCTATTTCGGTCCTCATCCCTTTCCCGCTCACTTGCTTTGTGTTTTTGTCTTCGTTGGTGTCTTGGTCAGGTTCGGTTTTTGTTCCTATCCCATTTCCTATCATTTCTTCTATTTCTTTCCTTGTCTTGGTGTTTTGTTCCTTTGTCGGGAGTGGAACTAGAATAAAAACTGAACTTGGAACTTTCTAAAAGTTTCAGGTCTGGTTTTGGTTCCAATTCTGCCCCTGTTTCCCTTTGTTGTTGGTCCCTGCCATAGGACTAGAACCGGGTTCAAAGTTGGATAAGAGACTTGGGTAAGGTTTATTGTTCTGTTACAACTCCACATCTATGTCCGCCCTGCCTTTGATTTACACATTGGTTTATTACTCATTTACATTTTTGGTTTTTCTCCTGATCAACCACATTTATTGCATTAATTGTAGCCTCCTCACACGTGCAAAATGTTTTTAAAACCTAAATCAATGTTAACTAACTCATTATCTTTATTATCTAAGTTTTTTTAGTGAACCAGAGGCCAAGTAGCTTCTAGAGGAACATAATTTGATTGTAGATGCGTGTTGGTGAGTGGATTCTTATCAAGTTTCAACCTTTCTTGTTGGCATTTCGAGGTAGGGTCATTTTCCTGTTCTTTTTTTGTTTTCGTTCTCTCGTTCTATTGTTGTTTTCATTTTCCTTGTTCATGGTGTTCTTTCACATTCATGGGACCTTTCCTATGGATCTTCGCTCATTCCTTTGTTTTTTTTTGGTTTCATTTTGGTCCTCCATTTTCCCTTTTTCTTTTTCTTCTTTTCCCATTTTTTTTGCCATTCTATTGTCCTTTTCATGGTGTGTCTGTTCTGTCATGCCCTAGTTTTAATTAGGGTTTCATTCGATGGGGTCTTTTGTGCTTTAAATTCTTCAAAATATGTTTGATGACTCCTTTGATCCTATTCCCATGTCGGCTCAATAGTTTTCATGTCAGGTTCTTGATTCCCTAATTACTTGAATTGACAAGTCATACAAACTAGGGTTTGTGTGATGACCTTTACAATGTTGAGCCCCTAGGGTTTAAATTTGGTTTTTTTCCTATTAAAAGGGTGAGGTTAGGCCCCTTTATTTAAAATTTCCTTATAATTCCATGTGACCCAATTCTTAAGCTCATATGACCGCATCTTTAAAAAAATTGCTTCGTTTGAATGGTAAACTAGTGAAAGAAGACCTGAGAGCAAACTCACCCCATAAGTGTTTGGATGAGAGTTAATTCCCAAAATGATCCCACTTCTAATGACTAATGGCTCCATTCTTCACCTTTGTTCTTTGGCAGAAGAGAAACAAAAGTGGAAAACGAATTTGGAACTATTGATTGGTTTTGGGTTCGATTTCCTTTCCAATCCCAATTTCGGTCTCATTCTAGTTCTGATCCAAATCCCACCTATGTTAAATGGTTTTCTATTCCTGATTCTTCTTTGAATTTGCTTCTAGTGGATATAAAATTTGACTAAGTATGGAGAGTTGTCCTGAGGGAATAGAAAATGGTACGAGAGGTATTGGATGATGTAATGATTTTCATGCCTTTGTTCATCTAATCTAGGGTTGTGTTGCAGGAATAGAGGATGTCAGGAGCATCAGAGGAAGCTTCTTAAAGAAGCCAACCTGTAGGGATTTCAAGACAAGCAAACAAGCCTAAAAGTTTAAAAATAGAACAAATCCCCTACACCTTGAGGTACAAGCACAAAAGTCCTACTATTACAGCTAGCAAGGTGGATTCAAATTGGGCAGACATCATAGATACAAACTTGGACCTATTCAATTATGAGGAGTTGCATGAAGAAAAATTCAATGGATATGTAATAGGGAGAACAAAGAGAATTGTTCAATTTGGGTTGGCACATGTTGCTATCATTCCTCTATCAATCCAGTGCCCAGAACTAATACTTACAACTTGGACTTACAATCTTTAAACTAGACAATGTGTGGACTTGTAGGCGAATATCATCATTGATCTCACACCATAGATGATAAGGTTCATGTTTAATGCACCTACACCACAGAACCCTGGGAAACTCAATGAGGCAGAAGCACTGCAGTTATATAGCAACAAAAAGGAAGCCAACAAAACTCACATGAACAAACATTGGATGAGAGCTAAAAGGAAATTCCTGGACAAGCTCCCTGACCAACCTAAGAGATTAGATTCTAGTAAGGAGATTGGTGATATAATCATAATGCTTTCCAGAGTGTTTGGGAAGAGACATTCCTCACAATTCAAGGAATGGATGTTTCCATTCATTCAAACTATTTTGGATGGCAAGTAGCAATTTGATTGGCCAATGATTTTATCAGAGAGCCTATATAATTAGATTCTTAAAGTGAGGGAGACAAAGAACTTCTTCATGACTTCCTATGTGATATATGCAGCTACAAGAAGAGGCATCTTTCCTAGTTTAAATGCAGTTGGGATATTGGGAGAATCCCTTGGATAGAAGAAGGTGTGGGATCACTATGATTAGCTAACTTTGCAAACCTCTAAGTCACATTATAGAAGAGCTAACGATGCATTCTTGTATGTCATCATTAATCAGCTAACATGAGATGCAGGGTATAGAATGGGGACATTGGTACAACCAATACCCCAAGTTCACCTATTTCAGGTTGGCTAGTTTTGATGGCCATCCTCATTTATTGCCCAGATGTTGTAATAACAAAATTGTTTTTATGGAGTTCATTTATCAGGCCATAGGAGTCAACACCAAGTTTGCTAATAAACATAATCCTGGTTGTCACAAATTTACCATGAAGTTAGCTGAGTATAGTTGTGCACACAATGCGGCAGCCAAGGTAATTTGTGATGAATTGATCCATATGAAGTTAGGCTTATATACAACTAGGAAGTATTTTGATCCCAAGCACAAGATGCAAGGTTTGCTTCCTACAATTTTTGACAAGCATTTAAATTTGCTTGAGGATTTTTGGATGGACCTATAGGATGAGTATGATCTAAGAAGAAGGAATTATGAAAGATTTCCCATTCCACTCATGATTGAGTATGGGTTGAAGAAGGATATTCTTGACACATTGTCAGATGATGGTGTAACCCTGGATCCCCAGTATGATGCTGATAAGATAGGTACTAAATAATTGGATCCAATGGATTGGGATGTAGAGGAATCCATTGACATCAAATAATTTGTAAGGCTAGTTCTGGATAGAAGTATCCAGTGGGTGGTTATGAGGATCAAGGAGCTAGAGGCTCAAACTTCCAAAAAGAGAAAAGCTACAGGTACTACCTAGGGGTACAAAAGGAAAAAAAGGACAACTCCTAAGGAGCCATTGGAGTTTTTCCCTCCCAATTCTAGAGAGGAGCTTGAACCTGCAATTCCTATTCAGGATGTTCCTGAATTACATGGAGAGGAGGCCACAACATAAGCTGAAGGTGAAACCTCAACTGAACCTCCTCTTGTAGAAAAACCAATTGGGGAAATTCCTACTGGAACCCTTCATAAGGAAGTTGAATCCTTGGAAGGGAAAGAGCATGAAATTGAAATTCATGATATTGATACAGATTTCGAGGCCACCCAATTTGACAAGGAAAATCATGTATTTGCATCTAATGAAGAAGTTGGGAATGCGGAAATTGAACATGTCCTCACTCTTGAGGAATAGTGGAAATTATTTGAAGATGCCAAAAGGGAAGTAGAGGCCAAAGCACAAGCTAAGGTACTTGCTAAAAAACAAGAATCTGAGGCTGAGGCTAGGGAGGAAGAATTACCAAGGAAACAAAAGGAGGACTTGCTATGTAACAACATAAAGAGAAAGAATTGAAAACCAAAGAGGAGAAGGATAAATTGGTTATGTTGCAAAAGATCCATGAGATAGAAGAGGAGAAAACTCAACAAAGGGAAAGAGAATCCATTGAGGCTAAGTTTAAGGATGTTGAGGAAGCTCACAGGAGGAAAGAAGAGGAAGAACACCTGCAAAGATAAAAGGAGGCTAAAGAACTTGCTAAGCATGAACAAAAGTCTAAAGAAGCATGGGATAAAGTTAAAGAGATTGAAAGAAAAAGAGATCAAATGTATGAGCAAAGGAAGCTAGAAGAAGAATGTTTGAAAAATGAATTATAAGCTAAAAATATCCAAGATAAAAAGGAAAATGTTTAAGTCGAAAGGCTTGCAAAAGAAGCTGCAGAAAGGGAACAACAACAGGTATGGGAGGTTGATTCTCAACCTAAATCCACCATTCTGCAAACTCTTTCCTCTGCCACTACTGCTTCTTCTTCCACCCAAGTGGATACCACTCCTGCTACTCCAACATGGCTGAAACTAGACCTTGAGATGAAGCAAATAGTTCAACCTAAACCTTTGAATTGGGATGAAATGATGGAGATAGAGGAAGAGAGGCCCAAGAAAATGGCTAGGGTCATCCATTCCATGAAGCTCATAGATGCAGGTGAGATTATAGATGAATGTGCACTCCCTATGGTGGACAAGGATAGATAAGATATGCAAGTGTCTGATTACCAATTGGGTGCTGTTAACTTAGGGAGACCTACAAGGAATCAACAATTGAACCTTATTGACATTGTGGCATCCTCCACCAAATATAGGATGATCAAGGATAAACAAAGCTAGGATGAACTTAAAGCCCAATTGGATTAGTTACATAAATTCTTGAGGGATGTCTCCACTCCTATTTCTCAACAAGTTGCTACTCCAAAGACCCCAATCATACTAAGAAAGAAAGAAACTGATGATTTGGTATAGATGAGAAGTAAAGTTGGGATGCTTGATAGATGGATTGATATACTTAATCAAGAGGTTGGTGATCTACTGGTTGATTATTTTAAAGTTCATGAAGGTGCATTGGAGTTGTGGGAAGAGATGAATCAACATGTTGAAGTCTTGGAGACACAAGAGGAAGAGTATAGAGAGCATGTTAAGAAACTAAAGGAAATTAGTAAGGTACCCAAGCCAGCTCTCTTGGAGCAATCAATCCTTGATGAGGATAATGCAGAATTCATTGAGAAGACCATGAGCATAATCAGGTTAAGATCTAAATTCATCTATGAACATGAAAATGAAGTTCAAGAAGTTAGTAAGGACTTGAGTGAATAGATTAATGAATTAGAAGTAGTAATTGTTATTTTAGTCAATGTGGATATCCTTCTCAAAGGTCTTCCTCTTGATGGACAACTTTCTTTTCTCTCCTATTTTTGTAGGATTATGACATAAGTTTAACTGCAGATCTCATCCAACAATTCTACCTTCCTCCTTTGGGAGTCATATTTTGGATAACAGGGTCATCAATCATTGAATTGAAGATCAACTAGTGAAGTCACCTCATGCAATTCTAGTCCCTTGATTAGTGGATCTCAATTTTTGATTGAGAGAAATTAGTGTGTGGCTTGCCTATATGTAATTTTGGGCTCCATTTAAAGGTCGGTTGATTGAAGAAGGATTAGCCACCTAATGAGATAGTAGATAGTATTGTTATATTCTTAGGATTTTATAATTTTTTAAGCAAGATGCTTTGAGAAACTCTATTGTCCTTAGATACTTTTACATTCTCTTTTATACTGTTTCATGTTATTGTCAAGTTTGGATCTCAATGATAATGTTAATGAATCATAATCATTTGTATGCCACTAGATGTTGTGCATAATTGTTTTCTATTTGATGCAAATCAATAGGGGAAACTGAATTTGAGATTATTTCATTGAATTATCTATGAATGGAATTCATTTATGTTTATTGATCTAATTTTAGCAATGAGTGGGTGATGTGTCTCAATCTTGAAGTAAAGTTTCTGATGAATGGTTGTGATTATTGGATTTTTCACTATGAATGTATGCAATGGTGTAGGTTATGCTATAGATTGCATCATGTTATGGTTTTGGTTAGTTGAATAAACACTCGTTGTTAAGGTACATGTCTAGATGTGAAGAAGTTTATATTCATATTTTGTTGTTCTAAAGCCATGTTCTATCTTTTTCTATTTATTTATACCCCCCAAATGTAGGTTAATTGATATTATGTAGTTTGTATTCCTTTATACCAGCAAGGCCCCTTGAATATTACAATTCCATTAGCCACTGAATCACACTAGCATAGTTGAGAGCCAACTACCAAGACCTTGGGAGATAGGTGGTTTTAGATCAATTATATTTTTAAGGAGAAATGGGATCTAGAGATATTTTGTTTAATGTTGTTGTACTAAATTGACCATCAACAGGTAGGAAGGATAGTAGACTAGTTAGTACATGCATGATAATTGGTTGTAAGTTGTGTGAATTAGATGAGTCACTAGATTAAAATTAGACTATGTGCAGGTCAATCATTGGAAGTTCATTCTACTTAACTTCATCAAGACTAGATATTATGCAAGTAGTGTGTATGGTAGCGATATTTCAAGCTACACCAAAGGAGTATCTTGTCAATGTAGTAAAAAGAATATTCAAATGTATCAAAAGTGCAGTTGAGTATGGGATGCGGTACCCCAAGATCAAGGATATTATCTGATAGCCTATATAGATGTAGATTGGGCTCGATGTGAGGATGATAGAAAAAGCACAAGTGGAGGAGCATTCTTATTAGAAGACAAGTTGGTTTCCTGGTTGAGCAAAGAAGCAAGAATCAGTCACTCTTTCGATAGCAGAAGTGGAGTATATATCAGTAGCAACATGTTGTACTCAATTCCTATCAATGAAGCAAAAACTTAAGGACATTGAGTTAGAGTACAGTGAACCTATCTCTATTCTTTGTTATAATTCAAGTGCAATAAACATCTCAAAGAATCTAGTGATGCACTCTAGAACAAATAACATATCTATAAAGTATCACTTCATTAGAGAGAAGATTGCAGACAAAGAGGTCAACATGGAATATGTTCCCACCAAAGAATAAGTGGATGAAATTTTCACCAAGCCTCTTCTAAAGGATCAATTTGAATATCTACTAGGTAGAAGTTGCAATTAATTTCTCCCACATCATATCACTAAATATTAATGATAAGGCATGAATCCAAGAGGAGCTTCATTGGTTCTTCATTCTTCCTTGGAAAAGTAAAGATTCATCAAGTCCAATAAAACTTGTTCTACAAATTTCTAACGACTTGATGGTTGTCAATTCAAGGATCCCCACTTTCTCTTTGAATTTCTTGTCAAAGGCGGAGTATGTTTTAGGGGGAGTGTGCCCTTTTCCATTGATGTCAAAGGGGGAGAAAGTTGTGCAAATGCTTAAGAATTTGAGCAAGGGGGAGAAAGTAAAGATGATATTGGTACAAAGCATGGACTACAATTTCTTTAATTGGTAGAGGCCTTCCCAACAACTAGTACATAGCAATAATTTGTATCAAATTCAAATGATATAGGCTAAGTGAGAATTTGGTTTTTCCATCTATGACAAAGGGGGAAATTGTTGGCATCTTGTTTTCATTGATTTCAAAAGGGGATATCATGCAAGGAAAGTTATTGGCATGATGACATAGGATGATTGTGAGAGATATGGATTTTGTTTTGGATGTGTGTGAGTAGTTGTAAATATAAAGGAACACATTTTGTAAATGTTGCATAGTTGAAAAAATGTTGTCACCTTTTTACAATAATGGATTCTAGACATTTAAATGAGATTTTATTTCCTAATTCAATATGGGTTTTTTGAGGGCCTCTTAGAAACATAAATTACAAGTCTAGAGGTTGAAGGGTGAGATCATAAATGGTTTATGTATGCTATCAAACACATTTAGGTTTTATCAGTTAGACCCTATCCATTACAATCATGGGGTATGTGCAGGATCATCATGGAAAAAGGAATCCCTTAAGTGGTGATGAAAATTCAGAAAAATTAGAGTTAAACAACTTGACGTAAAAATTTGAATATGTTATCTATATTAGTTAAAAAATATGTAAGAATAAAATATGTAGCAAATTGAATGTAGTTTCTAAACTACTAGGTTTATTTTTTATTTTTTTTTAAAAATCTATTTGGTGGAAATTTGAAATTTCAATGTAGTAGGACTTAAATTTCAGGGAAAAAATAAGAAGTAGGTGTTTGTCTGGCCACCCTGACCACAATAAAATGATATTTATTTTTTATAAGATTTTAAGTATAAGTAGAGGACTCATGTCCCGATGTGATGCATATTTTTTTGTAATTTTTGTCCAAGTAAATAATTAATTATGATTTTTTTATTAAAAGTTTTGGAAAATATAAAAAATTGTATGTCTGACTATGCTAACTTGGTCAAAACTTCATGAATTCAATTTTTTTTAATCCTCTAGTATGTGAAGCATAGAATGTGATGCATGTTTCAGATTCAAAAAATGTGATATTGTTTGAAAGCTATAGATGTTTTTCAATCATCCTATCAATCAGGACTTTAGTCATAATTCAAATAGAAAATAAATAGTAATTATTTATTAAATTCAAAGTAAATCATAATTTATATTGACCTGGAAAGTTGAGAATCTCCTTTAAAAAACCTTTTTGTTTCATCAATTTTGAGTAAAAAAAAGTCGTCAACCACATACCCTACACATACCCATCAATTTACCACTTTTTGGCCCATCATGATCCTACACATACCCCATGGTGTTCGAATAGAAATTATATTTTATCATTATCTATGTATCAATGGTTGTAGGTCACATAAGTTGCAACTTATTTCTTTTAAGTCGTGGGTATGACTGACCCCCTCACCTTGTGTTTACCAGTTCAACAAATATTTATTGGCCTTAGTATTTCCTACGTTGAGCAAAAAATATTTGGCCTTACATCGGGGAGACTTCACCATATCAGTAGGAGTTATTTTGAGTCCCTTCGACATGATGATGTTGTTTGATCAATGGTGGAGATCAAACCTTAAAGATCAGATGGTGCCCACCAATCTGCTAAGTTTTTTGTGGGTCCCAAGTAAGTCCTATGAGAAAGTGGGGAATGTTAGAGATTGAATGATGTTGATTGAATGGTGATTGAAGTTGCAACCTATATCGAAGAGAATTCAAAAAATAGGAGTGTGTACACTTTGAAGGTGTGACCAAATGAAGTCAGTGGATGGTGATGTGTGATGAAAAATGGTGGAGGATGATTGCTTGGTATAACAATTAACATCATTGTTGTGAATTACGTGTTGATGATGTGGAGAAAAAATGGTGATAGCCTGCCAACTCACTAAGAATAGGTGGGCCCATTTTCAGAGCTCGTGGTATAGTGGGCTTTGGACACATGTCTTGGTGGACCCTATGTATGGAAAATTGTGTATGAAGGAGATTAATAGTTTCATTTAAATAAATATTAATGGTGCAGATTTAAAGGAAAAGATCTAATGATGGCTGCCTGGGCTTTTGTCTTATAGTGAAGATCAACATTGTAGTTTTAAAGGAGATTAATCTCATGGTGATGTTTTAAAGATGTTGATATGAATGGAGAGCTAGAGGTTCATGGTGTGAAGTAACAGATCAATGGACTAGATTCAATGATGAATATCACAAATGGCTAAGTTTGTGTAAATGAGGGTTTGGACTAGTAACAAATATAGAAGATAGATTTAATTGGTCCAACTATACTAGTGATCAATATGAATAAATATTTGATTTGTAGGTCGACAACATAGATCACCATGTTGAGAAAAATCAAGATTAAATTGGATAAATAGTGGAATAAATTAAATGCATAAATGATCCCAGGGTTTTATAGTTTCTATTCTTAGAAAATTCTCTGTATTTGAATTTAATGTGGGTGTGACTCAATGCAAAGGTGGTGTAATGAAGAATATACTAGGTAAACCCTCACAAAGATTAAGTGTGTGGGTGAGAATCTCAAGGAAATCACTACTAGTCAGTGAAGGAGATACAAAGTATGTATGATTTTTTGATCAAGTGTAGAAGAGTGTGGAACAGTGATATAAGAAGAGAGTTATAGAATACATAGTTCATATGTTGTATAGAGAATCAAATCATCTTGAGGCTGATAGAGAATGCACTAATTGAGAAGAGGAAAAGAAAAGCAGAAGAAGAGGGCGTGAAATATTGTGTAGTTGCAAATAGTTTGCAACATAGAATTGTAATAAAATTGTAATACTCTAAATTGTAAGTTTGATTGGTGGGTGTCATTAGACATCTAGGTAGGTTCCTAGATTATGGAGTGGGTGTTTCCTTGGAGTGGGTGCACCTAAAAACAAGGGATTGGTGCCTCCTTAGGGTTGATTCCCTTAAAGCATTGTAACTGAATATTGGATTGTCAAGATGGATTAGGATAGTGGCTCCTAGCAACATTTCTCACTGTGGTTTTTCCCATCCTAGGTTTTCCATGTACATGTTGTGTTATTTGATGCTTGTGTGTGTGCATGTTCATGTATTTGCATATTAATTCTCAATCTTTATATTAAGGGTTTGAAGAATTAATTTTCACAAAGTGTTTAAGAGTTAAAATTTCAAGATCTACTAATTCACCCCCCTCAGTAGATTGTTGTGTTCCAACAAACAAGTCATGGTGTTACATGGTTAATGCAATTATCCCAACCTAATTAATGTTGTGGGTCTTTGTGGTATATAAAGAAGGTTAATTTAGTGTGTGAAGAATGTATGTAGAGTGAAGTGAGAAAGGTTAATTAAGTGTGTAAAGTCAATTTACTAAACCTAATTTAAACTATACCTTCAACATGTTGTTGATGCATTGTTAGCAGTTCAAAATCTAGCAGTGAGCCAATCTTATATTCTCTTTTCTATTCTTGATAATGATTCCATTGGGTAGTGAGCTCTTGGTAGTGATCCTTTCTTTCTGGAAAGTGTGTCCTCAATTATGTAATCCATTATAACTAGTTATAATATATTGTGACCTAATCCTCACCGTGATTTTTCCCTTCCAAGGGTTTTCTACGCAAATTTATGGTTCTTATGTTTATTGATGTGATGCATGGTTTAATTGTTCCTTTCCATTTCTATAACCTTGATGAGATGCTTTTAATGCATGTTTAAGTTGATGAAGTTAATGAATTTTAATGAATATTGATTCACCCCCCTCTCAATATATTAGGTATTGAATGTTCCTTTGCACTTGAGTATCCTCACCCACCTTCTCGTTCCCTTTCGAACCAATCCCCTTATGCCATTCCATAATACCCTTTTTCTTAACACTACCATTGTCATCATCATCTCTAGTTTGAGACCCATTCGACAAATGCTACACTTTTTTGGGACTTTCCTAGGTACAACCATTTTACCAGGATATTTCCTTTTCTTCTTCCCACTCAAAGTTAAGGGGGAAGAAGAGAGGCCCACCACCAAGTTAGTACCACCCTTAGAATCCACCCAATCCTCATTATCCCCAATTGATGTAGTGTCATAACCCTTATCAGACAACAAAAAATATATTTGTTTCTTATGCCTTGTCTTCCCTTTCTCTTTCATGGGTTTTTTAGGAAAATCAGCTTTAGCATACTCCATAATAAGAAAAATCAAACCCTCATGCAAAATAGCACTAGGGATTTTATGATTAACAAACACCTCAAGAGAATTTAGCAAGAAAAAGGACAGGACACAAACATATTATGGAAATAATGATTCAAGAAATTGAAATGAACACCCATTATCAAAGTAAACCTAGCATCAAGCATCACATATTTCATAATCACCTCAGTGATTTCAACCTAGATTGGCTTAATTGGTCCATTCTCTCAAAACCCCACGAAGTTAGCTTCACCAACCTCTCCCTTTCATCACCTTTGAAGAAGTTATTCAGTGTCTTGTCATTATATTTCCTATCTTTAAAAACATCCTTCCTTGTAACTAGAGCCCAATAACCTCTACAATCAACTCCTTAGAGATGATAAACTCCATGCCATGGATTGCTAATGTTCTCTCCTTCCAGCCACTCATAAATCTTCTCATAGCTTCATGGTCATATCCATGAATTCTTTTCATATAAGGGGTGAAAACACCATTAGGAAAAATTTTCCAAACCTTTAGCTTTTTCTTGTATCCTTCACAAGACAAATCCTCCACCTAATTTTGATCCTCTCCCATTTTCACCATGAGAAACCTTCTCTACACAGAATGCAAAAACACCTAGTGAAGAAAATGCAGCTTCAATAAACCCACAAAGCATGCGAAGGAGAATAAAATCATAATCATTACATACTTTCTATTCTTGGAGTTCATGATTGGCATCATTATTGAGGATTGAAGGGACATTTGTAGGCATAGACAAGTACCCTTCCCATGCTTGGGAAGATTGGAGAAACACTCCTTTGTTGGCATAAAATTCCACGAACTTATTTCCCTCTCTAAACACAAGTGCTATCCTAACTTCCTCAAAGGTCTTTAACATAATGAAAGAATCATTAATAATAGCCTCAATTAACCAACTAGAGGTGGTTAAATTTTGTAGATAATTAATAATATTAAGTGAATCCCCCTCAAGCCAAACCTTTTTAAACCCTCTTTCATATGCCAATTTAATGACATTAATGACAACTTCGATTTTAGCTAAGTTGTTGGTTTGAGTGCCTAAGGGGTATTATGTTATATGTTAATATTATATAGATATTATATATTATATTAGTATTAATATATTCTTATATATTAAATATTACATTAATTCCATATAATTATATAATAGCATATATTATATGTACATTGGGTAGGTACATAGAGAGGAAGAGGTAGAGAGGAGAGAGAGATAGATGAGGGAAAGAGGTAGGGAAAGGTAGGTAATGAAAGAGAGGGGGAGGTATGTACAAAGAAGATGGGTGGAGATAGGTAGAAGTAGAGAGGGAAGGGGAGATAGGTAAGGTGGGAGGAATAGAATGATAGATAGAGAAGCGAGAGATAGATAATAGATATTGAGAGATATCTAAAGTGGGAGAGAGGAGGAATGATGGAGGAATGGAGTGAGAGGTAGTTAGAGAGAAGTAGAGAGAGAGGAAGGGAGAGTTATAGATAGATAGGTAGGGTGAGAGGGATAGAGGGAGAGGAAGGTAGAGAGAGGGAGGGTGGAGGATGTACAAATAAGCAAAGAGGGGAGGGGGAAGAAAGTTAAGTTGGAAAGGATAGATTTAGAGGTAGGTGGAGAGAGGGATGGTGAGGGGATATATAGATAAGTGGAGAGGGGAGGGGAAAGAGAGAGGTAAGGTAGGAGGGATAAAGAAAGAGGTAGGTAGAGAGAGGGAGGGTGAGGGGATATAGAGAAGTAGAGAGGGAAGAGGAGATAAAGGTAAGGTCGGAGAGATAGAGTGAAAGGTAGGTAGAGAGAGGGAGGGTGCCATGACATAGAGAGAAGTTGAGAGGGAAGGGGAGAGAGAGGTAAAGTGGAGGGATAGAGAAAGAGGTAGGTAGAGAGAGGGAGGGCACGAGGTGATATAGAGAGTAGAGATGGAGGGAGGAAGAGGTAGAGAAAGAGAGGTAAGGTGGGATGGATACAAGGAGAGGTAGATAGATAGAGATGAATATGGAGATGGGAGGGAGAGAGAGAGAGAGAGAGAGAGAGAGAGAGAGAGAGAGAGAGAGAGAGAGAGAGAGAGAGAGAGAGAGAGACAAAAGGAAGGGGATAGAGTGGTAAGGTGGGAAGAATAGAGTGATAGGCAGAGAGAGGGTTAGGAGAGATAGAGAGAAGTAGAGAGAGAAGGGGGGAGAGAGGTACAAAGAGAAGGAGAGGGAGAGCGTGTGATAAGGAGAGAGGGGGAGAGGGAGAGGGAGAGGGAGAGAGAGAGAGAGAGAGAGAGAGAGAGAGCGAGAGAGAGAGAGAGGAGAGAGAGAGAGGGAGGGAGAGAGAGAGAGAGAGAGAGAGAGAGAGAGAGAGAGAGAGAGAGAGAGAGGAAAAGAGGAAGGTAGGTAATAAAATAGTTATTTAAGTAAAGAATCATGCATTTGTTATCATATCTTATAATTAAATAATTTCTTGATTATTTAATTAGTTAATTATTCCTCCAAAATTAAATATTTTTATTTATTTAGTTTGTATATTCCTCTTAAAGTAAATAAAATATTTCTTTTATTTATTTTGCTAATTATATCATCTTAAGTCTTCTAATCTTATCTTCACTCTTCTAATAATAAATTTAGTTAACTCTTCTAAATTTAGGGATTTTTCTAAATTTATTGAGTGAACTAAACTTCACTTCACTTCATCTTTCCATTCAAACTCATGCATGATCTTCTTGATCTCTCATCCATCCTCATTTTTTGATTAGATCTCACATCTCACACTATTTGTCTCACATCATAAAATCCTATAAATCAAACATATTTTGATCATTCAATCTCTCTTTATATAAATTCACATCAAGTCTCCTTAAATTTATATCTAGTCTCGTCGATTAAACAACTAAACTATAGTCAATTAATCTTACTTTTGCACAACAATGTTATGATATTTTTATGAAAAATATACATATCATATGAAATAAAATAATTCTAACTTTGATAAAGGAGTAATGATAGGAATTTTTGAGTGAGGTAAAGTCGATTACTTTGATTTTATTTATGTTTTTAATAATTAAATAAACAAAACAAGGGTGTTGGCCCAAATATAGATAGCTCAGAGGCTGAAACAAAAGTCTACATACCATATAAAACACATCAACAATGCTTTAAAAAAGCATTAAATGAGTCAAAACTAGTGAAAAAAAAGAGACACCAAAGATTAACCAAACAGTTGAACCCAATCATTTGTGAGGAACTTGAAAATTTCCTTATGTTTGTTATCCTTATCACCAACCTTCTTTATTTGTTTGTCTTGTAGCAAAAAAAGGATAGTTGTTGATTTGTGCATAACCTTGGACCTAAATTTGGATAGTCTAACCATCTTTTTTCTCAATTTCTAGCACCTTCCCTTTATGCTTTCCAAGCTCCTTTGTCGTATTAAGACACTATGGGAAACTATGTCTCACTAGGATGGTCCATATTGGTATTGCCAGTGCTAACCATGTTCTTAGACAAGATCTCACCAATGTTCTTTGGGCCTTTCCAATCAAATGTGTTCTCCTCCTCATCAATAGAGAAGGTCACATCCTACTCAAGAGAATCCTCAATCACCTCCTTTTCAGTAGACTTTGTATCATGGCCTGCCAGACAATTGGATCTTCTAAGATGAGAGCCACTCACATCCTTCACATCCTTAGCCTTGTACTCTTCCACATTGAAAGAAAAAACATTGTCCTTCTCAACAAAGAACTTGTTTGGGGAAAATTTCTTCTTTTTGGTGGGGGCTTTTTAAGATCCCACCTGGTCACTTTTGCAAAATCCTAGAGAAGGGGGATTTTGTTTAAGGTCACAAATACCTTGACCCAATTGAGAATGGAAAAGAATAATTCTTTAGTGAATTATTATCCCCAATAAGGTTAGGGGGGATGGTGAGCAAGGGTTATTATTTAGTGTAGAGGGCTCACACAAAATCTTAGCTGGGGGAGGTATGAGCAGAGTTAGTATGCTTCTTCCTTTTACCTTTTGTTTTCTCCTGAGGGGCCAAAGTGGTCACCACCTTAGGGGAATCCAGGGGAGGGGATTTCCTTAATAAAAACAACATTATTTTTTTAGGTGGGCATAAGGAAAGATGAAAGTGATAGAGATTAAAAATATGACCTTGATGCAAAGGAATGGGAGATTTTTTTGGGTATTTTTATTTAAGTTCAAGGATTCCTTTATGGATCTTTCTAGGGAGGTTAAAAGGTAGATTGTGAAGATTATCATAATACTATGGTGGAAGTGGTAAAAATAATAGCACTTGTATCTACCTTCCAAAGTAAATAACTTCATAAGCATGAGATATAACTTGTCCATGTTGGAGGAATTTTTTCCCTATCAAATCCACCTTGTAATTTGGTGGGTTGTTCACCTTATTTGAAAAAAGAGTCAAGGTATCATTATATGCCACTTTATTGTGTTTTTTTTCCATATTTTACCTTTCATGTTCATACCCATCAACTACACAATTGCATCTTCATCAACCTCAAAGGAAATTAGACCTATTTTAACTTTCCCCGAGTCTTAGGATTAGGTGAACTAAATGGACAAACTCTTCCCCTCATTATTATTATTATTATTATTATTATTTATTATTAATTACTCTAAAGTGTTGGTTTCACCTCTTCCTTCACCAAATATCTCCTCCCTCCCACCCACCCAGTAGGCTCCTTTGGGGCTTTCACAGGCTTGACTTGGACAGTGAGCTAGCGACTAGCTTGTAGGACTGAGTACCTGTAAGGCCCCATCAGACTCTAAAAAGCCTCTCACATTGGGATTCCCTTAGGATTGAGAACTTGGGGCACCTCCTTTGCAATTTCAAAGACCTGTAAAGTGATTTCATACTGTGAGATCTCTTTCTTTGACTCTCTAGGATGGAGAACCCGCAGGGCCTTTTTTTCACCTTTTGTAGGTTTGAGGGTCTGTGTCACATTTTATTCAAATCTCCGTAGGACCAAGTGCTTGTGGAGCCATCTCTCTCATCATTTTCATTCCTTTCTAGCTCCTCCCTCTCTCTCTCAAATTCTCTTCTCTCTTCTCTTCTCAATTGTGTATACGAAATTGAAGACTTGCATCTTCTTCATCCTGACTATATACCTCTTTCTCTCCTTGACATAAGTTGCTTCCCTGACTTTTGGGTGCATTCATCTCTTGAAGCAATCAATCCTTACATTCTTCTCTTCATTTAACAATTCTTCTATGTGTTATTTCTTAATTTGGGGATAACGCATAGTACTAAGAAAACCTTTTACATCAAGTTCTCTTTCACTTCGCTAACTTAAATCCTCTAGTTTGTTGTCTACCTATGTGTGTCTATGCTTATATGTTCTAACCCTGTGATGTAGTGGCTTTTTATGTTCTAAGATTGTTGTTTTTTGCATGTCTTTCATGTCTAATGTGCTTGTTTTGTAGCTCTTCATCTTGGGGGAATGCTTCCTTGGTTTGAAGAGCTATCTACTTCCTCTACAATATCATTTTCCTATCATGATGTTATTTATGTTTAGTATATTTTCTTTAGCGTGCATATTAGTGTAGATTCATATGCCTACTAAAGTGGGGGAAAAATGTAATGTCGTAAAATTGCACCCCTTGCAATTTCACATACATTCTTATATCCACTTTAGTGGTCACCCCATTAGCATTTGTGTAGGATCATTTTGGCCCTTGCATCAACCTTTTTTCCCTCTAAGGATGCTCAAAACCCCTTTTCAGCAGCTACCCTTGTGTGCCAACTTTGTGTGAAACCTTGTGCTTATCCCACTCTTATCATTTTTTAACACGATATGTCTAGACACTAGCATGTCGTGTAAACATCCGCTCACCACACTAGAGTCCTGTAACATTTTGATGTTCAAACAACTATTTTTGAGTTCCTTTCCACTTGTCAACAACTTTTGTTGGTGGTAATGACCTAAGATGCTTTGTAATGGCTCAAGAAGCTTATTTTCCCTCCTCTTCTCTCTTTAAAATATATATTTTCAATCCTTTTGGCCTTCTTTTGATCTCTCTCTTAGACACACTCTCTCCTCTCTTTCTCTATTACTTGCATAACTCTCTATAACTTTCTACAACATTCAAGCTCTCAAGTTCCTACAACATTCTTTGAAACTCTATTGTCTCTCATAGCTATATCTTTCTCCTTGGCTTCCTCAAGCCCTGTAGGTGATATCTCTCCTACCTTGTGCCTTTGAGAATCTTGGGATTCCTCACATCCCCTTTCTAAGCATTTTACTATTACATCTATCTATCTATCTTTTGATACAAGTTATCCTCCTTAAGTGGGGATTGCTTTTATCACTTCATATTTGCTTGTTTTGTTCACTTTCTCTATCTATCTAGTTGTCTGTGGAGGTGGGAACACTAAAACGGGGGTTTGACTATGGAAAGCCCCTAAACAACCCCAACATTTTCCCTTTGTTTTATGTGCATAGGTGTTGATGATATCTACTTGTTGGAGGCTTTATTACTTGGGTTGCAAGATTTTTCTATCTCTTACTCTCTCGCTTTATCATTTAAATTTCATCTAGTTTACCTTTCTTTAGTTATTTTATATTTTGTCATTTTCTTGCATTTTGAAAGTTCCTAGTAATCAGATTGTCATTAGTTACTTTGTTGCTTTCTATGACATTCTTATTTTTGGTCCGTACGAGACTCCAATGCACCTATAGGACTCCAATGCACCACCTTTTCGTACATGTTCCACGTTGTCATCCTTAACCAAAAACTTACCAACTTTTCCGGAAAACCTCTGTGACCTACTCTTTTTTATTCTATAACTCTTGGTTTGTTCCTTGAGGTAGTTTAGGGTAGTTTTCTCCCTACAATTCTCTTGAGAATAAAGTGACTCGTGTGCAGTGAACCCCCCTTCCCTACAAGATTATGTCCTCTTCTCAAATTAGTAAATTAGAGGAGATATTTAAAATATTTCTTTGGTTCAATTGGATATAAAAAATAAATGTTATTTCTTGGGATCAATGTATTAGGCCCTAAATTATTGTCAAATAGTTTATCAGAAAAATTTAAGTGCATATTTCTCTTTCTATCAAATGGGTTATTAAATCCATGCATGGTAATTATCCATGAAAGTGGATTTTTATATATAATTTGGCAAAGTGTGTTCCTTTATTTAATTCTAATTAGAAAGATCTTCAATTTTATTTTTGAAAAATTAAAATTAATCCCTTTGGTTCTAATGCTTTCTTCTCTATTTAGAAGGCTTTCATTTGTGTTATATGGTTTATAGGAGGTCATGGTGGTATTTTTAATAATAACATAAAGGTTTTTGGCTTCAAATCCTTGTGGTATGCTATTGAGGGAAAGAATGCTCTTCTAACCTCTAGAAGAAGTTATTCAACAATTTTTTGGAATAATATAAGGATTAATTATATTGGAAATATTCTTCTTGGTAGGGTTTTAATGCATTGGAATCATGTTTATAGTAATTTTGGTATTCCTCATGAGTAAAATAAGATGAATATCATTGTTAAGATTAATTGTTTAGATTAAAATTTTGAGGTCATTCTTTGGCATGATAAAATTTGGAATGAGATCCATTGAATGCAACAAAATATTTTTTATGAAACACCTAAGTGATAAATACTTTCTTGTTCTCAATGGACTAGGCCAACAAGCTAATTATTTTTTACATCTTCGTGAGTTATGGAATGTTTGGTCTAAGAGATCAAAATAAACCTTGTCTAATATTCTTAAGACAATAAGCTAATTATTTTTGTTGTTTCTATTGTTCAATAAATTGACTACTGGGTCTAACAAGTTAATCCTTAAGTCTAGGTCTTTTCTTATTTGTGAGGATGCAGGCCCACTTGTTCATTTTTTAATCATTTCTCTTCAGCTAAAAATGTGTGGCAATTCTTTTACCACTTAATCATTGTGTGCTAGTTAATGTTCTATTGAATGACATAATATTCTTATTGGAATAATTTACTAGATCATCCTCATTACTTTTTGGATAGGATATAGTTGATGATGTCCATCTAAATTTTATGGTTAATTTGTGTTACAAAGAATACAAAGATTTCTTAGGGAAGCGAATGATTGGTCTTTGAATTTTCTTATAAAAAAACCATATCTCTTGTTATAAATAATTTGGCTTTGCAAGTTCATAGAAGGAGTGCAAATATTATGAAATTCATATATGCTAGCTCATCTCTCCCAATTTCATAAAGTGTGTAGTGGGATGTTAGCTCTCATAATGTTTCTAAGGACAATGATGGTTGGCTTAGATAAAAGATATTGAGGTGGTTTCCATTATTGATAGTTGTTCCATATGACATTGTTGCCTTAGATTTTCCACATGGTGTTGGTACTCCAACTATTCCTTGTGGTATTATTGATTTTATTGTACTTACTTTTGGTGGTGATAAAGGAAATTTTGATGTAGATGATCTCCCTAGCCTAGGTTTTGAGGAATTTGTAGGTGGTAGTTTTTGTAATAATGAAGAAAATGGTGTTTCTAATCCCTATCAAGTTGTTACAATTACAAGAATGTGTGAATTTCAACATATATTTCTTGAAGAGATATGTTGAGGATCCAATTGATAGCTTGGATAAGAAGAAAGTTCAGAAAAATAGAAAATGGTGTTTATCTTGCATTATGTTCTTGTTAATGGTTTGTCAGTTGATGTTAGATTTTTGTAAATAGATTTAGTAATACTAAATAGTTATAACACATTTTGCTAGTTACAATTGATGTTGCTTGGCGAAGAGGTTGTTTTATGACCTATTTTCTTATTGATATGTAATGATGCATATTATATTGCAAATTAGTTTCTTACCACTATCAATATACTATGAGTTGGCCATGGTTGTATGGTAGGTTTGGGGGGCAATGCACTTGTAATTTTCTTTTGTCCTCATTTTCAATAAGAATCACTAATTGATGTGAATTGTTAATAATGTTTCTATGCATTATATTTTGTCTCATATTTTTAATAATCTGTAATAAGCTACTCATTTCCAATCATTTCCAATTAAAATTTGCATTTATAATCTTCTATTTAAAAAAAGAAAAGAAAAAACTTGTCAAAAATCATTTCCAATTAAAATTTACATTACATAAGGTCAAATCCAACTGAAATAAACAGCTTAAACTTGTACAATTCTTGATTATATGATCAATGTAAAAGAGAGAACGAACCTTGGGCTTCAAAGGTATGGACATGGTTCTCCTCGTGACAAGAAATATCCTTACTTGATAAAACCAGATAATTAAGACTCTTTGTCGCTGATCTGGCTTATCAATGAGACTCAATCTTCCCTGAATTACGCAAAACGATGTTGTAAACATTAGGTAGTGTTGCTTTCACGTGACGTTATCCTGCCATGTTCATGCACTCCAACATGCGTCTTCAAATCAAAGATCTCCGTATCTTTGTTATATTCTAAAAATGCTTAACCTTAAACCCTAAGATAATTTCCATAACAAGTACATCCATCAATAAATCCATTACATTCGGTGAATGTCCAGGAGCAGTAATCATCAGTAAACTACCCTTTCGTTGCAAAATTGGTTTGACTCACAAACGTGGGGTCCCTTCCTTTAATTGTACTTCTGCTAAAATAAACAATGCTTGTACATTTACCTACCAAGTCTCAAGAAATTAGGGTTAATAAGTCAACAGATTAATCTTAAGATTGGACATTGATAATTCTGTTACTAAAAATCAGGGTTAAAGTATCAGTAAACATAATTAAAGCAGAAAAGGGATTCCTTTCTAGGCTTGACTTTTAGAAGAGGCTGTGTATCACTTTTGCTCAACGAGATCAGAAGCTCACACGTATCTAATGGAATAAACAAGAGCCGTCCCCAAGAGTTAACATTAAGAAACAAAATGCCCCTGATTCACAATCTCAAGGAAAATGAAGACAATACTTTCATTTGATGGGAGTAGATTGATGATGGAAAAGACTTACTTGAAATTAGGTAATTGAAGTAATCCGTATGAGACAACCATTTACAATCTTTATCTGCTTGATCTTTTCTTATTGCCCGTATTATGACATTATGACTTTATGATCATATGATCTACCTATCCTTTAATTCCTGAAACCCATCCAACTTAATTGGCTTGAAGAATCATTTCAATTCATTCTATATTGACTTTTGGATGTTTGAAGAATTAAACACCTAATCCTTTAATTGCTGAAACCCATCCCACTTAATTGGGTTGAAGAATCAATTCAATTCCATCTATTCCATATTGACTTTTGGGTGTTAGAAGAATTAAACAACTGGACAAGAAACTATGTATAACTATTTAACTGTCTGCTGATAATTTGAGCTTGCATGCTTTATGGGCGTCAAGAAAACATGATTATAAATCTTGCATCGCCTATGGTTTTGCAAGTTTTCCCTTTTTCACCCATTGGACTGTTTCACTTTCCAGATTTGTCTGCGATATTGCTTCCAGTACAAGCAATCTTTGGATGTGGTTAGTCGTTATTTGTCCCTGGAAGGAATTACGTTAACATCATGTGAGGTAAACTTTATCTTAACGGTAATGACGAACGAGGACCACCCAGCAGCTCGCCACCTGACCAACCCTGAACGTTATGACCGTTAGTTTTCACTTTTCGTTATCTCTGTGTTCAGACAGGCGCCTTGCCTCACGGGTCTTTGGCTTTTATATTGGAGGATCCATTAAACTTTGTACTAGCTTTTTGGAATTTTTATAATGGAGGCTCCATTAGTCTTTCTCGGGCCCTAAATCACAAATTCAATTATTGATTTAAAGTTGGCAGTCAAAGCGTTCAAAGAGAATTGCCTAAAGTGGGCCCAATAGGCTGGACATAACAAAGCGGATAGAATAGTCGACAACCCTAGCAAATTCGACGAGGTTTCTATAATAATGTTTATAATGTTTTTGAATTTAATTTCATTCAAGATTTATATTCAGATCACATGTTATGATCTATCATTAGAAAGAGTGAATAGTAACAAAGATAATGATGTGTATTAGAGAAATGATTAGATGAACTAGTGCAGGTAGATAATGTGGATATGATATTGATTTAAAACATGATTTGTTCGAAATTTCTGTTGATCTTATTGATGAATCTAGATATAGTGCTATTAAAATGAATATACAAAAAGTCAATATTTCAGATTAACACATTAGATCCTATCATACCTGATTTTTGATAACACATATTGAAACTTTAGGGCCCTCATAAGTTTATGATGAGGTCTTGCTCATTTCTCTATTTTTGAGTCATGTTTAATTAATAATCAATTTGTGCATCAAAGGATGCCATGGTTTAGGTAACTTAAGAAATATTGGACCTCATGCAAGAAAAAAGTCTATATGGAAAAGATATGACTAATTATCACTTTTGGGTTTCCAAGTTTCTTGAGCACATTTGCATAAGACATGCATTTGTAACTTCAAACCATGAGATTCAAATATTAGCAAAGCACTTGAGTTTTCTGAGTTTCAAAACACATCTCACATCAAATTCACAAAGGGTTCTAGAACCTTGAAATTCTACTAACAAAGGAGGAACTTTGTTGTATCCCAAATAACTATTTATGAAAAAAATTGTTAAATCCCTCTATAGATATTAATTTAAGTCAATGGCTTTGATACCATAGTAATGTCATAGGAAATATATTAGTGTAATATTACTCAAAACCCTCTACAAATATTAATTTAAATCAATATCTTTCATACCACTATAATATCTCAAACAACTATTTATGTAAATATTTCCTACAATTGACTAAAAATGTTAATTTAATCAATGGATTTGATACCACTATAGTATCTAGCCAAAGAATTTTGAGTTTATAAACTTTTAGTTTTTAATATTTAACTTGAAGCTAACAAGAAACATAAAATTTCTCCCCAAAATCATAATGATTAAAATATAATAACCCTAATGATTGTTTTAAACAAATAATTAATAGGTTTAATTAATTTAATCAAATTAAGTAAACTTAGAGGTTTTTCTCAAAAAATTATAAAGAATTTTAGTCATTAACTCTTGGTTTTGATAGATAAGTAGGAGGTATTTTCTGCAGCGTGTCAAATTGTGATATTGCTACCAGGATTCAACTGTATAGTTTTATGAATCAAACTCATTGACCTAGATGCAATGAATGCTAAGTCAACCATTCATTATCATGAGAGATGGGTTCTTGTGAACCACTACATAGGAAACGCGGGTCAATGAGTCTCACTCATAACACTACATAGTTAAATCTTGATAGCAATATCACATCTTAGCTTTAATAATTTACCGAAGATAACAAAATATTTATTTTCTCATGGGATTTAAAATACTAATTACTAAGCTTACAATATTAAGAGAAAATAATTATAGAATATTTCAAGCCAAAATAAAATATGAATATTACATTCAGTTACATGGAAAGAATAGAAAAAAACATCAATCATGAAAAAAACTACTATAATGGCTACAACAATAGAAAATATAACTAAAATACCCTATAACCATGGACTCCTATCTCAACCTTTGAATGAATTCATCTCGCAAAGTCAAATATTTTTCATCCTTAGGCTTGCAACCTAGGTAGTTTCATCCTCTAGTTTAGGATATATCTTAAGGTTTTCATCCTTTGGTCTAATACTTTGAACAACACATGCTTTGAGTATTATTTTCGAGGGCTTATGCGTAGACAATAGAATGAATCTCCTAGTAGTGCATCCTCCTTTTGATAACCTAGAAATTGAGGGATGAGATAAGATCATGTTAAACAATGGATAAGATCTACTCCAAGGCAAGAGGTAGTTAAGGATACAACTAATACATTAATGATACCGAAGGAGTAGGTTATTGGTCACAGTGTTCAAGAAAAATGGCTCCCTTTTTTCTCACTTCTATATATTTTTTAAATTTGCTTCCCTTATTCATTCTTTTCTTGAACTCGCATGTGAATCCATGTCATTGAGATTCAAATAATTATTTTTGGCTGGAAAAATCATTTCTATTGTAGTTGCATGGTCAAACTAGCCATTAATAGTGTTTTTAGTCTTAAGGGGCTAGGCAATGTAAATAGTATAAACATGTAAAATATTGGACTTTGGTTTTGAGGGCATCATATGACTAATTCCTCTTGATGGGGCATGAGCATCAGACATATCAAAATGATGGATTTTGACTCTTTGAAAAGGAAAAGGAAAGGAGTGGGGGTCAAGGGAAAGGGATGGTAGAATGGATAAGTTTGAAAATACAATGGGAACCATGAAGAAGTCAAACATAAATGAAAATACATGTTGGGATGATGAACACTACTTGCAAAAACTTTGAGATATGATAACAACTTAACTACACAAAGATTTTTTTCACTATTTGTTCTTCTAGCACACTAGCAAGCATTTGCGGGTTAGAAATCAACCATTTTGAGGCCTCGGTTTATGTCACTGAAGATACCTGTATTGGTCCTTTGTCCCATAAACATAGACTTACTTAAAAGAGAACATTACAAATTTGAACTTGAAGTTGAATGTTAGTATATTAATTGTAAAAGTGTTTTTGGAATCCAAAACCTCAAAAAACCCCATGGAAAGTGTAGAATTCCAATATTTGGGATTTTAATGCACACTTACATGATAAATTATAAAATTTATATCAAAGTGTATAAACTAAGTGACATGTTATACAAGATGGGGTCTATTTATGTTTCCCATGCCAAGAAATTCCTTATTAATGAGCCAATGCCTTTTATTTTTCATGATTATAAAAATGAAATTATTTATCCCACCAAACTAATAGTGATGTAAACAATCATGCTTATATTTTAAAGGATTAATTAGTTGAATTAATCAAATTGGAACCACCAAAGAAACACAAATTTAAAGCCTCACTAATTGATATATTTATGGGTACCACTTAGAACTTACTCAATAAATTGAAAAAGCAATTAATAATGTATTATAGGAAATCTTACCAAATTCTAGACATCTACACCTCTCAAGATATTTCATTTATTCATGTTGTCCATATCATAATGTTGTTAAATTAGAAATTATTAAGTTAAAAGAATATCAATGTGCTTGTGGAGTAGGTAAAGTGATAATATACATAAAAATGATAGTGAAGATAAAGTTTATTCTTTAAAAAAAATGATAATGATAGTTAAATGCACATTATTAATATACAAAAATGTAATAATTAGTTATAAAATATGTTTTATTAATACTTAAGCTATAATACTTAATGAGTTAATTTATGCACTCATTTTAGAGATTTATATTTTATGTTAAATATTTACAAACTCTAAAGTGGATAAATATATGGCTATGTGAAACATGAGAAAATTTTGAAATATATATAAAACTATTTTTATTTTTTGGTAGAGATTTAAAAGGGAAGAAAAGGATTTACATTTTTTTCCATGAAATAAATGAAGTTATATAGGAACCTTTTCTTTCAAGTTATTTTTCTTTATTTTTAATCATTCTTAAGTTTATTATAAATTAACAGTTTCTAGTCAATTTTATTTTTAATCTATTAAAAATATTCATTTTTCTTTATTTTTATCATTCTTAAGTTTATTATAAATTAACAGTTTCTAGTCAATTTTATTTTTAATCTATTAAAAATATTCAATTAGCATATTTATAAAATCTTCATACTTTTCTATGTTGAATTAAATTTATTTCTCATATTCTATTTAATTGGATTCACTCTCTTTTCTAGTACTTTTAAATCTATTAAAAATATTCATTTTTCATATTTACAAAAACCATCAAACTTTCTTATGATGAAATAAATTATCCTTATGTTCTATTTAATTTGATTACACGACCTTTCCTAATATTTGTAAATCATATATTTTCAGAAATAAGTTAGTTTTGAAATCATTCCAAGAAATGTCATACAAATAATTGTATAGTGTAATATTGTACTTCTTTTTATAAAGTTGGATTTCAATAATGTAACCTCACCATTTTTGAGTAAAGTTTCTACCCCAACAAATATTGGTAAATTGATAAGTACAAATTTAATTACCAAAAAATAGAAGACAAATGAGAAGAAATTCCTCTCACTAATAAAAAAGTCGACTATTTTCCACCAATAGAAAATGAAATTATAAGCAAAGTAAACTTTTAAAATTATTTTTTTCAATGATATACTAGATATCATAATTGAATATTAAACATGAAATATAATTTTGTTTTCTAAGAGGGGTGCCAAAAAAATTGCCTTTTTTTTTAATGGGATCAAATGAACTAGGAAAAT
Organism: Sequoia sempervirens; assembly: GCA_007258455.2. Classification (NCBI taxonomy): domain Eukaryota; kingdom Viridiplantae; phylum Streptophyta; class Pinopsida; order Cupressales; family Cupressaceae; genus Sequoia; species Sequoia sempervirens. Next base: position 223,684,665 of record VDFB02168118.1, read on the forward strand.
AAGAATTGATATAGTGAGACCATAAGAGTATAGGAAAAGGATATTTATCTTCTATGGTCAAATATTTCAAGCATGCACGTCGTAAATTACAATTTGACATATGGGTAATATGTAGGAAAGTTTATTAACACCAATATTGAAATTTTGAGTTCTATCTTGACCATCCTTCACATCCACATTTTCCATGTGGATAGGATTATCATACTAAAACCTAAAGATTTTTATATTTTTTAATGATTAGGTAGAATAGCTTGGAAGAGTAATTTGATGCAAATATAGATCAAATAATAGATTAGATGAATATTTTATTCTAATATTTTTGTAGAAGTTAATTTGAATCAACCCTTTCGAAAGAATATTAAGTTGATATGACCTAGTTTTGAAATGGAATAATCAATAGTTTATTTAAACAAGATTAATGTATGATTATTGTGAAAAATAGGGGCAATTAGTTAGTGATTGTTTTTTTAGAGCAACTATACTCTCATAGGGGTGGGTGCAATATCACATGATAGGCCATTTAATACCCCTGAGTTGTATGATAATGCAAATAATAGTCTTAAATAACTTCCAGTAAAAATTGGATGACTTATCTACTTAGTTCAAAAGTAAGGTATTAATAAAAATGTATGAGATTAAGTCTATTTTATAGGGTAATTCTTTTAAAATAAAAAATTAATTATTTCAATGAAGAACTACAAAAATCTTTAGATATATATTATTTTCCTATCTTCTTACAAAGAACTATGCATAAAAAATGACTAGACACTAATCAAGAAAAAGGAAAAATCCCCTCTACTACCTCTCTATATTTTTCTAACTTCCTTATTTTCATGCCCACTCTACTCTCCTCTCTTCATTCAACCCTCCCAATTATTTCACTACCTCCCCACCAACTAGTATGAACTAATGATCAATTTTCCTTTCCATTGCTACTAGGGATAAAAATAACCATAATCAACTAATATCGCACTAATTTATTTACATCGTTACACTAAAATAAATATGAAACCATCTAAATAAATTGGAAGATAAAGTAACACAAAACAAAATACCTTCACTTAGAATCTTTTCTCACTCCTTGATGAGTAGAAATGGAGTGTACCATTATATCATTTTATTTTCTCTTATGATAAGATATGGTGTGTACTCTAGCATAACCTTGATATTATTTCAAGACAACAAACTAAAATGATATCATAAGAATATAATAACTTCAAAGTTATTGATTAGTTATGATGATATCCTCTAGATATAGAGTTTTGAATAGGGAAAATCAATGGCTAGGAATGATTGATGATGGATAGCTAATATTGAAGGATGATTTGTGGTAGGATCAAATATGTAATCATGTTACAAGCACCACATAAAGAATAGGATCTAGTTTTAGGATTGGGATAAGGAAAAAAATCCTTGTGTGAATGGCTAGGATTAAGAGGTGGGATTGAGTTATGTGGATAAGATGAAATGTTAGGGGTAAGTGCACAAGAATGGGGGATCAAAAAGTGGTCACCCCATATTCAGTCCCCTATTGATCTAAACACAAGTGTGTTATAAAATACTAAAATTATAATAAACTAGAATTATAACATGCTTGAGTTTAGGTTTTGATTGATCGATCCTAAGGCACAGTCAATCCAAAGTCCACTTATACCATAATGTGTGCAATGTAGAAAAATGTACTCCTTTACATTTTCACACTTTTTTGGGCCCTCTTAATTAAACTGGACTTAATTATGCCTTAATAAGCCCTATTTTACACCTACAAGCTTAATAAATTATAATTTTTGAAGGGGAAACCTAACAATAATTAATTCCAACACATAACACTTTACCTTCAGCAATGTGTGTTCTAGGAATAAGGACCTGGGTGATCCTACAATACTAGTTTACAATTTTTGGCTAAACTAGACATTGAACTGATTTCTTAAACTAAATCTTTACTATCCGACACCTATAGCAGCTAAACCATGAGGAATTCGAAGATAATGCAAACTAGTGATTTGTGGCATTTTGTCTGTAGATTCTAAATATATTATTTTCAATTTTTTTTGAATCAGATTGCACTTCTTTTTCCATTTCCTTCAAAAACTAGTTTTTAATAGTAAACACCATTTTTAAAGAGTGGAGTTATTCACTAACACAACTTTTTTTTATGAAGGATAAAATTCTCTTTTTTTTTTTAATTTAGATTCATAACTACAATATATAGTGCATGGAACTAGTTTCATAGTATTTCATTGAATTTTTTTTCTTAATTAAGTTTCAAAGTCAAACCACTTATAATTTAGATATGATTTACTGGCTAAAACATAACTTTTTTTGTATGTATCAATTATTATTTTTTAGATCAAGGACATCAAAATATCTAGTGCATATATATTTTTCAAATTTATTTTTGATAATCTGCTATTTTTCCACATGTGAGGAATAAAGAGCTTGATTTTCAACGAAAAACCTACATTCACAAGAAATAAAAAAATAAATATAATGATCAAATTAAATTTATTTAAATTATAAGTTTTGGGAAGCTTATAATAAGGACTACATACTTAAAAAAAATAAAATTAAGTGAATTCATTTGATCCCCCAAAAGGTAAATCAAAAGTGGTTTTTTATCAGCATTTTGATAGGTGTAAAGGAGATTATGTTATAGGTATGATTTAAAACTAGCAGGGTTCTATCCAAGGGGGTTTGATCTAAGGTGGTTTGATGAAACACTCTTCAATTTGAATCCTTTAAATTGAAATTTTCAAGGATTACATCAGTATATTTTCTAAAAATATGCAATTTCAACAAAAATCAGGATCTTCCAGAAAGTGTAAACCACTATTGTGGGATCACCCACCTGGGACCCACTCCCTAGGCATTTAAACATGAATTTAAATTATTATTTTGGTAGGTAATTTAATGTATCTAAATTCAAATTTTCATGTGGGATTGTAATGTTTAATTTTCAAGAAATTAAGGATACATACCTATAAATGTACAAGGTTATTTTATCAATTCAACATGTAGAATTTTTGTGAAACTTCAAAAGAGAAATGTCTATGATTAAAGGAACTCAAGAGCAGAATTGTCAGTGATTTATTGTAGCAATCAAGACCTCAAGCATCATTTCAAATTCTTAAGCATCATGCAAGTTTTTGGAGCTAACATTGTGATGTAGGTTTCAAAGATTCAAGTCATATCTCAAGCATCAAGATCCACATCCATTGAAGCCATTTCATGCAAGATGAAGATCAATATTGTAGACCTCTAAATTTTTATTCAAGGGTTTGGTGAGTTGCAATATTGCATTGTTCATTCGTCTTTCCTTTTACATTTCATTATTTCAATTCAAGATTTAATTACCCAAACGGGGTTTGACCAAGGAAAACCCCCATTCACTAAAGAAAAATAACTTTTCCCTCTTGTGTTAGTGTTGAATATTTTAAGTTGAAGGATTTAAGAACTTTTTGAGAGAAATATTGGGAAAGTTGTCAAAGTTGTCATCAAATCATAGAAACTCACCTACAAATCTAATTTCTAACTTTCTGACACTACTTGTAACCCAAATCAAATAGAAGTTATAGATTGACATAAGAGGCTCCTGAAAGTTTTCTAAAAACCCCAAGAAAAGACCCATTCACCTATGGTCAAATGAGTCCTACACGACCTTCTGAAACTGTCATTTGATGACTGCTACACATCACTCAGACCTTCTATCTACAAGAAGTTTTTTTTTTATTAATATTGAGATTTATATTATTGTTTCAAGTTGGAATTTGCATAATTGAGTAGATTTTCTATTTTTAGTTTTTCTCCCAAAAGTGTTGTTTAGGAAGAAACCCTCGTCCTCAAGCATAATGAAATCACTAGATTCCCTCATTAAGTTGACTTGAGCACCTAAGGGTTGTAAGTCAATTCTTTGTGTGGATCTCATTTCCCAATGAAATAAAGGAAAAATAGGTCTATATTTGGTGAACCCCTCTCATAACATCACTGAAAACAAAACCATTTTCCATTGTTTCATTTTGGTGAACATGACTTTGTACAACAAAATTATGAAATTTGGATTCCATTCAAACCCTAGATCTAAGGTTTGCATTACTTTGCATTGATTTGCTTCTTATTTAGGGTTGTTTACTTGCATTACTTTGCATCTCATTTATGGTTTTAGGTTTACATTTTTGCATTCTTAAAATCTAAAAAATTCAAAAATATCATTCATTTTATAGAGTGTTTTGATAACATTACATGATCAGTCACTTAAATTAGAAAATTAAATCAAAATTGCATCTTAAATTAGGTCTTTTTGCTCATCATTTACCATCATTTTACACTTGTATTTAGATCTATTTTTTCATAAATCTTAAATTATAACTACCTGTTTGCAACCAAAATCTGAAAGCATAAACATTAACTCAAAAATATGTAATTTGGTTTTTCAAAACCTTGAAGCAAGACCCATTCACCCATGGGGGAATGAGTCCATAATCATAGCTTTTTTCTGAATTTCTAGGCATTAAAAATCCTCAGTCTGAATTTTATGCTTCTACATTAAAATCTCAATTTTAGTTTCCAAAATTTATGTTTTTTGTAATTATTCACATTAACGTCAACTGATCAAATTCAGTGCATTGTTTGAATTCAAAATTGCATTTAAAAAAAATAAAATAGGTTTTTGCATAGTATAATTAGAAAGTTATTTTGTTTAAAATCTAGAAATTGCTCTCTTTTTACACAATTGCATTGCATTTCATATTCTAGGTTGTTTGATTACATTTTGTCTACTCTCCATTTTGGGTGCATCCTAGGTTTGTGAAACTTATATGAGCTTCACAACCTAGTGTCCTTTTTCCAATTTTATCGTGAGACGTAGTTCGAGACTCATGTCATCCCGTGATACATCACTCACCATGGATCTTGGGTTTTATCTCTTTCACTCAGTCTTGACACTAGTCAACCCATTC